>JAHBCN010002943.1:0-82803 GCA_019359885.1 Listronotus oregonensis
GATCTTGATAAAAAAAATATCAGCATTGTCAAGATATATTTTGTTTATAATATTTTACTCTTAAAATAAATAAATATCTGGATTTGAATAGGAAAAACTACATATGAACTAAAAAAACTAGCAAATATTTGCAAAAATAGGTGATTAGAAGAATAAAACACCCTTTATTTAACATTAAAAAAGTTATTTAAATGTATTTTAATTATTTAAAGACGGTACAAAAATATACGGTTATAAATAATTTATCTGTTTTAACTTTATATGTCAATATTTATTTAAAATCACCAATAATTAACATTAAAGCCTCTTTTAAAGCAAAGCCTAATAAAAAATTCTAAGGGATACTTATTTCTGAAAATAAATATCCAAAAAACAAAATTTATGTACGTGTGTAATTTAAAGTATAAATTTACGTTAATTAATTTATTTTTGCCTTTTTAAAATATGTTTAACAACGAATGTTAGAATATTTTACTTCCAAGGGATATTAAAAAAATATTTTATAAGAGAAGACTACACTAAAAATAGCAAAGTAATGATAATATTATTCAGAAAAAACCCAAAAATTGACATAAATAATATTATACAAAAGCTAACCATCGTGTCGGAAACGCATTTACCACAAGCTGAAATACGTTCTATAATGGTTTTTATAAACTCATTAAAAATATATTTTAGTTTTGCTATAGGTATACGCAAAAAAGGTCACAATTTTGTAGAAAAAAATTCAATAAAATAACACTTTTTACCTGTTTCCAATCCACTTAAATTCACTCATCCGTCAACAGTCTTTATAACAAATATGTAGAGATTTAAACGATTCTTTTTGTATGTACTATTAACATGAGAAAGCTTCTAAAGTAAGAAAGTTTTTACTACTGCCAAAATGTTTTAAAGAAAAATTTTAATTATTTTAATTTTTATTTGCATTAATTCATTTTTCCCATTCTTTAACTTATTTTACTTTTTCGCTATGTTTATTTTTTCTTAAAGTAACAATATTCATTAAATTTTCATTTTGGACCTTACGCGGAGTAAAATAGTTCATCATTTTAGTCTAAAAATCACGAAATTATGTCTAAAAAGTATTAAAATTAAATGAAATCATTCTTAAAGGCTTAATAAAACCAACTTATAAAATCAATAAATATAAAGATAGGTGGCGTTTTAAGATACAACAATATTTGACATTTTTTTAAATGATTTAGGTATAATGCTACCAATTTTAAAATAATGTTGGCGGCTTATACATTACTTTTAAGACAATTTAAATATAAATATATTTGCAATTACCTAAAGTTTTAAAGTAATAGTCGCCTGTCTATAAAACCTATTAAAATTTGGGATATTAAAATTTTTTAACTGTAATTTATACAGCTAAAATATTTAAGGCAGCAAAGCTAGCTACAAAAATAAAGTAACAATGTCTAATAAATTGAAAATAAATTGAAAGTTAACACATTTTTATTTTTTTCAAGACAAATATATATAATTTTAGCTAAACTTTTAATTATTTTCCAATATAATGCTGTTCAATTCTGTCCTGTTATAAATCTCTATAATGTTTAGTACTTAATTTTGCCACACCTTTATTTAATAAAACTTTTTAATTAGTTTCATTATAAACTTTTTCTATATGACTTTATTATGAATGCACCAAGCTACAATATATGAATAAATTTTGGACTAAATGATGCAATATTTTTAAGGCGTTATCCAAATTGTCTCTTTTAACTTGACCTCTCCTTGTAAATATATGAACTGCACTTGCTTCAATTTTTCCTGGAAACAGTTTTTCCACGGCAAAGACTTATATTTAATAACAGCCATTTTCTTGAGTCAACTTTATTATTTGTCCAGGAAAATTGATGTTAAAGGGGCAGTTCTTTATATTTTCTAAATTATGAACTGTCTTGTGGCGAGATTTTAGTTTAAAATGGGACAAAAAGTAAACAGGTTGTTTTATGGCCATTTACTAAGGTAGATAAATGCATTTATTATATAAAAATATTTGGTTTTCTAGTTGTATAACAAATTTAATAAATTTAAAGCTAAAAAGTCCGGGAAGTTTTTCCTTTAAACCTGTATGCTTGAATAGCAAACATGAGTGCATTGAATAATCGCAATGTCATTTTTGTCGACTTCTGGTTAAGCTAGAAATAATCCTAAGTTTTTTGTTTTTCAATGTAACACTGTTTTCTTTGCCGTGAAACGTTTTTCTGCTCCCTTCTGATGCCGACTCAGCTCGCTCCAAGTGGGTCAGAATAGGGTTGGAATGTGTCGGTGGCTAGCTCGGGCCATGAAAACAAGACTTTTTTGATCGCCACACCTTGGAGCCCTTTTGAGCACACTGGGCCTAGGACGTCGTGACTAGGTGATCAAGTGGCTCCTTGGGTTTCTTCTGAAGGGGTTTTGATTCCTTTAACTTGCCAGATTGCGAGTGAAGCCTTTTTACGAGAGTTCTAGCTAGTCCGGGGACCATGATGTTGGATGATAATATATTGACGAAACGACAAAAACGTCGACAATTTCTGTAATTAGGCTGAATTACGAAACTGAGGATTTCTAAACCTTATTTGATCTTCTAGATGCCCGGCGTTCCCTTTTATTACGAGGGATTTTTTGTGCAGTAAGATGGATTTGAATGCGGTTTTTTGCATTCAATTCGTATGAACGTCTACAAACTTTGTGAGCAAATTTAATTAATGGAAAATGAAAAACTTGTACAATAGAAAAATGATATTTTCGAAATGCATTTAAAAGTTTGCAATAACAAAAAATTTATAACTAGGTAAATAACGATAAAAATAAGCACGAATTTGTTACTCGGGGGTTTTCGAGGTCGCTGAACACAAATATGAAATTATCAAAGGCCAACGGAGTAACTGGTGCGCGCTAAGGATGGCGTAAAAGTCGTCTTCTGGAGTTTTTAGACAATTTCTCCTAATATCAGCCCAATTTTAATACTCGGGGGGTTTTCGAGATGGCTGAACACGAATATGATATTGACAAGGGCCTGCGGAGACCTCGTGCGCGCTAAGAATAGTGTAAACGTCGCCTTCTGGAGTTTTAAACTCAAACTCAAACCCAAACTCAAACTCAAAATGCTTTATTGTCTGAAGATGGTAAACAATCTTATTGACAAAGCTGAAAAAAACATATTTTACTAGCATTTAAATAAATAAACATGTGTGAAAAGCTAACACAAATAAAATATCACAAATAAAATCGCATACAAATTAAACATAGTCATAAAAAATAAACATGTTAAGTTATTTGCAAATGTCATAAAATAAAATAAAATAAAATAGTGGCATGTCATCCATCAAACATTAAAAATTAAATTAAAACATAACATATAACAATAATAATTATTTAAATAAATAATATATAGTCAGAATAAGTTAGTTAAAACGGCAAGTCGACTTACAACTATTATTAAAACATTAAACTAACAATCACAATCCTTAAATATTGTTAAAATTGTCCCACAAAAAAAACAGTTAGAACAAATAAAAACAGTTAAAACGACATATTGGCTTGTGACTATTGTTTAAAGGCCGAAAATCACAATACTCAAATAGTGTTAAAATTGCTCATCAAAATATTCTCGAACATCATAATAGGCTCTCGCAACAAGCAACTTCTAACTTCACGCTTAAATATTCTACCATCGTAGATCTTTCTACTCGAGCAGGCAAATGATTAAAAGCTGTCGCCCATTAAAGACGATCGAGTCATGAACCTGAGAAGATCTTGGTATGGGCAGTGAAAGTGTATATGTTTGCCTTGTATTGTAGGTGGCTTGATTCCTTCCTAAAGTGTCCCTATATTTTTTGTGTATTAAAGATACAGTTTCAAGGATAAATAAAGATGGTAGTGTCAAAATATTGCCTGATATAAAAAGAGGTTTGCACGAGTCTCTTGGTCTGGCTTTATGCATATACCTGAGTGACCTTTTTTGCAGTACAAATACTGTATGCATTAGCTGTTTAGCACAAGAACCCCAGAAACATATGCCATAACGTAAATGGGATTCTATAATTGCAAAATATGCTTGTCTTGATACATTTTTATCTAAGTTATTTGAAATTATCCACAGTGCAAAACAATTTGAGGACAGCTTTTTATTAAGGTGTTTAATATGGCTTTCAAACTTGAGCCTATTATCAATGAACAATCCTAGAAATTTGTTTTCAGTTGAATAATTTAGTTGAGTGTTGTCTAAATACACAGGATATACATTACATTTAAAATACATAACATTAGTTTTAGAAATATTAAAGCACAATTTGTTTGAATCACACCACATTTTCATCAAAGATAAATCACGATTAATAATATTACCCAGGTCTTGCTAATTTGCACCCCTCCACAAAATAGTTGCGTCATCTGCAAATAACGTAAATTGCCCCGAAATCGGTAGCTTAGCTATGTCGTTGATATAGAGCAAGAACATAATTGGTCCCAAGACTGACCCCTGAGGCACACCACACTTTAATATCTCTCGACCAGATACTGAATTTTTATAAGAGACAGACTGTACTCTATTATTCAAATAAGATTCAAACCACCTCAAACTGCTTCCCCTGAATCCATATGCCTCCAGCTTGTGCAGCAGTATCTTGTGATTCACGCAGTCAAACGCTTTTGTCAAATCACAAAACACCGCTGCTGAAGCGTCCTGATCATTCATCCCAAGATAAAGTTTCTCCAGAAAATCAAAAATAGCATCACTGGTTGAGTTCGCTTCCAAGAAACCAAATTGTACAGAGCTTAAAATACCATTTCTTTTGCAAAACTAATAATTCGTTCTTTAACGAGTCTCTCAATGATTTTCGACAAAGTTGGCAACAGTGCAATCGGTCTATAGTTTGCAGGGTTATCTTCATCCCCATCTTTGTAAAGAGGAATAATATTTGATATTTTTAGGGTGTCAGGAAAAACACCAGCTGAAAAAGAGATATTTATAGCCTCCGCGAGAACCTGTAACGCACTCTCAGGAAGATTATGAAAAACCTTGCAGGAAATACCATCCCACCCCGGCGTCTTGTTGCTATCTAATTTATAAATTATTTCTTTAATCTCATGACTATTGGTGGGTAGGAAAAAGAATGTATCAGGCACATGTATATCATTAATGAAGTTTTCGAAATTTATGTCATTCTGTATATTACTGGATATATTTTCTGCAATAGTGCAATAAAAATTATTAAGATGGCTAGCTGTTAATTTTGTATCACTAACTTTATTAACATAATTTTTACCCTAAGTTCATTAACAATTTTCCACACTTCTTTTGTTTATTATGAGTAACCAATTCTTTTTTGTAATATAATCGCTTAGCTACCTTGACTACCCTATGATATATAGATCTGTATGCTGTAAAATACGTGATAAAAAATGTATTATAAATATTAAACTTTCTAATATAATGTAATGATCTTAATTTTTCGCTGATATTCTTATTCCATTGGTTATCCACGGTTTTTTTACCCTTTGTTTCAAGGGTTTAACAGGAAAACATGTATTAAAAACGTTTACTAGACGAGCGTGAAACTCCGTCAATGGATCCTCAGAATTTAACACGTCATTCCAATTATCTGATGCAGCAAGTTGCGAGAACCTATCATAATTTCTTGCTGTAAACAGCCTACCCCATCTTTTAGATCTCCCGCTCCTCTTCTGTTCTGTCTTAAAACTACACCAAACTGCTTCATGGTCTGAAAGTGCACTATTAATAACATCACATTTAACTTGGTTCTAATTAAAATTTGAAATTACATTTAAGACAAATCCTTTTAATATCAGCCCAATTTTGTTACTTGGGGGTTATCGAAGAAGTAGAAGAAAGCAGTGAAATTGATGAATGAATTATTTTTAATATGTATTAAACTTTAAAAAATATATTTTTATACTTAAATATTAGTTAAACAATTTAATAAATAAATAATGTAAGCAGAAATTATAATTTTTAACGTTTAACAAACTGCCACAAAATTCCAGAAGACGACATTAATACCAACCTATCCGGACACCGGGTACCTCGAAGGCCATGATGTAGTACCTGGTACTGGAATACGATGTTTACACCATTCTTAGTGCTCACCGGGTACTCCGCAAGCCCCCCACCGACCACAATAACCCCCGAGAATCAAAAGTGGGCCAATATTAGTAGAATTTGTCATAAAACTCCAGAAGACTAAGGGCGCACCCGCAGACCCGTATCAATATCATATTCGTGTTTAACGACCACGAAAAATCCTTGAATAACAAAATTGGGCTAATATAAGGAGGAATTGTGGTAATACTGCAGAAGACGACGTTTACACCATTCCTAGCGCGCACCAGGTTATTCGCAGGCCCTTGTCACTATCATGTCAGCGACCTCGATAACCCCCAAGTAACAAAGTTGGGCTGATATTAGTAGGATTTGTCGTAAAACTTTAGAAGACGTTTACACCATTCTTAGCGCGCACCAGGTATTCGCAGGTTAAAAAAATCGCTTCATTCACAACGGAGATAATCAACCGTTCCCGGACTTTCTTCTTACCTTGTGTAAGACCTATTAACCTATTATTTAAAAAAATGTCTTTTTATAATATAAAAAACTTTGTTTTGTACATTTTAACTTTTATTAAAATTAACTTAAGTTATACGTCGGGGTAGCATGTCAATCTTCACGAAGATAATGAAAGGTGAATTAAGCAGAGCTATATTAAAAGGCAATTTAGCTGCAACATAAAATTGAAATTTAAAATGCAAAGTAAATCTTATTGTTTCTGTAAGTGAAGCTCCATAAATCCTCGCCTAAAGTTTTCTGTTTCAATAGTAACTTTGTTCTTGATTTATAGTGTGTCGCACCAAAAATGGAGGGTAATATTAAAAGCAAAATAAGTTTTTTTACAGACTGATTTATGTAATAGAATGTTCTCGAAAAATATTAAATTTATATATACATGATTTTATGTAGAAATACGTATGTACAGTTTTATAAAATTACTGAAGTTTATTATTCTTTAACAATATTTATTTAAAATAAATTTTTCCTTAAAATTACAATAATTTACATTATAAATAGAACGTTAAACATTAAGTTTTCGTCAGTAACTATACTCGTAAATGTAAAATGATTACTTTGTGCAAATACACAATGTGAACAATAACCGTACAGTATGGATTTTTTTTTACATTTATATTGATTACAATTTGATTTAAGCTATACAGGGTGATCCAAACCTTGTACAAATACTTTAAAAGAGTATTTTTAAAGTCAAAATAGGACTTTTTTTTTCTATAAACATGTGTCTTACATCACAGCCCTTTCGAGCTACAGCCACCGTAAATCACGTAAAAAAATTATTATTTTGTTTTATAAAAATTTGCATACCTGTGGTATTTAAGAGAGTGTATTCATTTATTGTGCTTAAAAGGTGGAAACCCAACTATAGAGAAAGGTTAACAGTTTTAATAACCAAAATTGTTAGGTAAGCTATTTTTTAAGAACAATAAGCTTTACCATCAAGTCGGTTATAGAAAAATCTAATTTTTTTATCTTCGGAATTTTTTATACAACTATCCGTTTTTGAGAAAATTGCGGTTAAAAAGAAGGAGGGCAATTGCGTATAACTAAAATAAAAAAAAACTGCATAACGTAGTAGGCTGTGACTGTTTCTTTAAATAATGTTTATTAACAATCTTAATATTTAGCGTTAAATAATCTAATGGTATTATTAAGCCCAGAGGTTAACTCTTCGTTGTAGTTTTTGTTTAAGGCTGGTATATCGATATATGATTGCTGTACATCGAAGGGAGTGCATTTTAGGGCACATGTTTAAAAAATCCTATTTTGACTTTAAAAATTCGACTATATTTTAAGACAACCTGTATGTTCTGCTTACCTTTAAACCAGAAACGATTTATTCAATAATAGTCATGTGACTTGCGTTATCTATCAAGGGCACTAATTTCTTAGAGCAGACAACAAAAAACTAGCTAATTCATCAAAATTTAAAAAAGTGCCAGAAAAATTTGCAATTTAATTCCCCTATAAAAATTTTCTTTGGCTCAAAATCATTCCAAATTGTGTTTTTTAATTTTTGCTTTTTATGTTTAATGGCTTTTAATACAATCCAGAATAAAAGAACCATTCTTATCCTTAAGGATATCTTAACCCATAAATTCAGCCAAGCTTTTGTTGCCTAAAGACAAAATTCCCACCCTTTATGTTGTCCGCAAAGGCTGATATTAACAACCGAGGCATAAGCTTCTAATGGGGTGATAAGAATTCTGATTTCTAAGAACTAATATATTGGATTTTGGGTGTTCCTAATAAATTTCATTTTATATAAAATATAAATTCTGAAACATAGTTACCAGTACGCCGATATGTATCGGATTTTTGGAGCTGCTGATTACGAACACAAAGTCAGATTAAAAATTAAATATGGCAAATCCAGAATGTGAAAGACATTTACAAATATATGCCGCAATCTTTAATTTATTATTATTTAAGATTTAAAAATCTAAGCACACATTTGTAATCAGCGACAAAAAAATCCCTTTAATACTAAATTTTCGGCAAATCGGTTGAATGTTAGGGATTTTGTTCGCCATCTAAATTTTTTAAAACCGTCTGCAAAAATTCCTATGTACCAAATTTCAGGAATATCGGTTAATTTTTAAAAATTTTGTCCGTCATCTTGTGTCCGCCATCTTGAATTTTGTAAATTCGACTCCGAATTCATAATCAGCGACCCCAAAACTCTTTTATATCAAATTTGATACAAATTTGTTTATCTGGTTTTAAAATCCACCGTATTAAAATTTTGACCGCCGTATTGGAACCGCCATTTTGAATTTTGTTATCCATCACACAAACTATTAAAGGGTTTCCTTAAAGTTCAGTATATGCCAAAAAAAAACGACCCAATTAGTTGCGTAATTTTTTTTCTGAAATCTTTTTCACCTTACACTACATTTTTTCCACTTTCCAGCTGCCATATTGGAGTAGCCATTTTAAATTTTGAAATGTGCTGGCAATTTTTTTAAAGCCCTTTTTTAAACGAACATTTTAGTATTGCAATAGTCAATATCCATCACCCCAAATTTTGAGTGTGCAGGTAGCGTGGAACGTCCCATATACAGGGTGTCCGGAAAATACGTGTACAATATCCAAAATTGCTTCAATTAGCCTGCAGAGAGCATAAAAGATTTTAAAAATTTTTGTTTTTTTTTTAATTTTTTAAAAACGGGGAAGTCAATTTCAATAATTTTTGGTGATAAGTCTCGGGCTATAAAATGACGTTTACTGTTGGCACAGTTATCCACTCTACTTAACCTAAAGTATTATAAACGTGACGTCATATGTACCTATATTCTCTGATTTTTTATGTCATTGACTTACTGATAAATTAGATACCATTTTCTGGTAAAACAATGTATTTGGAAGATTTCTTGCAAAATTTTGCTAGGATACGTGGTTTTACCAGAAAAAATCATTTTCAATTAGGTGCTCGGGCAAGATATTTTATTAATTGTAATAAGAGGTTATTACTGAACATTGTTTGTTGGTGTTTTCATTATGTTTTTGTGTTGCTATGACATTTAATATTTCTGTTGACAAATTGATGTCAGAGTTTAAACATTAAGGCCACTTTTTTTAACTTCTAAAATCTTTTACTATTACGGAAAATATGGACAACTATACGAACCCCAAGAAAGTTGACATGCTTTTGGTGTACGGGTTTTGCCAAGAAAATGGACGTCAAAGTGTAAGGGTTTACATGGAGAGATTTCCTGACCGTCGTATACCAAATCATTTGTAAGTATTGAACGTCGTCTTCGGGAAACGGGTAGCTTTGAACAAAAATTTGAAGGTAGGGGTCGTAATCGGACAACTCGAACTGTTGAAAACGAAGAGGAAATTTTGTTAAAAGTTGAAGAAGAACCAAGTATCAGTACACGCCGGTTGGAAAGTGAGTTGGCGGTTCCTAAAACCACCGTAATTGATATTTTAAAAGAATAATTGTTGCATCCGTATTACATCCAAACTTCCGAGCGGCTCCTATTTTGTCAATTTATTCGGAACGAAAGAATTCATGATCTAAATTTTAGTAAGAAAGTATTATTTACCGACAAGACGACCTTTACAAGATCAGGAGTTACCAACCTACGCAATGAACATGTTTATGCCGAGGAAAATCCTTATGCCATAAAAGTTACCCACTAGCAACATAAATTTAAAATAAATGTTTGGGCAGGTATTATTGATCGATACCTTATTGGTCCTGTAATATTACCAGACAAATTAAATGGAAATACTTACCTTCATTTTTTGCAAAACACTTTGCCAATTATTCTGGAAAATTTCCCTTATAATTCGGCAGGGACTGTGGTATATGCATGATGGAGCGCCACCTTATTTTTCCGTGGCTGTTCGACAATACCTTCATGACCAATACCCTCATATGCGAAAACCTAAAGTCATTTTTACGGTTTTAATTTTGTTAAATCAGATTCTTGCACGTTAATTTTTTATATTCCCCATATTTCAGATATCAAAAAAAAATCAATTTTTTTGAAAATTTAGAAAAAAAATTTATCTGCCCACTGCAGGCTAATTGAAGCAATTTTGGATATAGGTAAGTTTACTTTAATAGATTTATTTTGACGCCCGGAGTCTGTCATCAAACGTTGTACACGTATTTTCCGGACACCCTGTATGTTAATAACGTTAAAAAGGAGGGCCTTATTAGTCTATACATGTCTTTGTATAATTTTGATTTAAATATCTTTAAAATATTGCACTTTAAGAAAAAAACAGAAGTAATTAAAACTTATTACAAATATAAGTTAATTTTCTTTCTTATAAACTAACAACTTTTAATGTTATCTGCACATTTCACAAGACCACTAGAGAATCATATTTCATTAATTTTAATATTAAGTTTCTTCTGCAGTCTATTATAAAAATTAACACTAAATTATAATTTTGACGAGAAATATTTTGTAAAGTTTTTAAATTCTTGTCTTCTCTTATACAATAGGAATTTCATAAATAGCCGTGTTTTCTTTTTATTTTGCGGATAACGAACGAATGTACACACAAGATATTTTCTAAGCCAACAATTTTTCCCACATAAGTTTTTCCGCTTCCAGCAAAATCCGCAGACATATATTTGCGGATCTAAAATTTCTGATTTCACAGCACGCTTTGCGTTTCTCTAAAATTCTTATTCCAAGGTAAATCGCAAGGTCAAAAAATGTGCATGATAAATGTAATTTCTTTTAAAAAGGTGTTACCTTTTTAATATATTTGTACCTAATGCAGTACACAGTAAGATTAGTTAATTATCTTTGTAGATGGAATATAGTTGATGTATGTAGACCACTTTTTGATTTTTACCATTTGAATTGGATCTGTAACATTTTCGCAGTGTAATATTAGTTGGAATGTTAATTACAGTAATTAAAAAAATACTGTTAATTAACAAATAATGACAAAGGAGTACTTCTATTTTTACAAGGTTACGTCCAATTAGAGAAACATATAATTACTGCTTTGAGTAGTACCATCACGGACGTTATTTTTTTATTAAGGGTAAAAAAATTGCTTAAAGAAAATACAGGCTAAGTTTTTTTTAAGTTTAACAATGCGACATGTCAAAAACGGTACAAATAATTTCTTGAAATTTTTATAACGTAGTAAGGACAGAAAAGGACATATTCTTAAACCGTATTTTTAATTTTTTTCTTTACCCCAATTTAAGGGGTGAAGGTTAACTTTAAAATTACTAATGAAGTAATGTGTCTTTTATTTTAAAATACCAACTCACTCACGTAAAAACCTAGGTGTGTGTGCAAAAAGAAAAGAAATTGCTTTACTGGGTACGTATTATGACTTATAATGTTAATACAATAAAAAAACATAGTTTTACTTTAATTTTAAATTGATTGTGACATTTAAACATTTTTTTACTTTATTTTTAAATGAATTTTGTTTTTCCTCTAAGATTTTAAATGTTTTGTTAGTTATATTAACAGTCTTAGAGCAGTCGCATTTGATACCTCATGTATCTGAAATTGTAGGTGAAGTCATTATTTTGTTTTTTATTAAGCCTCACAAAAAAAGTCAATCGGAGTCAAACTTAGTAAACGAGCAGGCCACTTAGTTCCAACTGATATTTTTTTTGGGCTTTATAAATTAATGGCCACTGAACCTACAACTACAGATAACATGTGCTGCAGAAACACCTCTGACTCTGGCAACATGATTGCTATTTTTCTATAGCCATGAGTACGCTTACATTCCTTTTAAAATCTTCATAAAATAAAAAAATCTTTTAAACCCAGTAAAATTTTCAAATAATCGTGACAACACCGCTTTAATTCATTCAAATCATTCTTGTAAATTCCTCTATATCAATCTTAAAATAGCTGAAGAAAGAAAACCAGGCGCGCCGAAAAGCATAGTCCCTACGACGACGCTGCAGCCGACGCAAAAGGGAAAGAAAGCGCGACTGGCGCGCGCCAAGAAAAGAAAGAAGAAGGGGTCGGATTGCAAGGTCCGTGCGTCGGGAGTCCGGGAACAGGCAGTGCAGCTATTTGTACGGTTGACGTAATCCGTAGCTCCACCTTAAGAAAAAAGGTAATGAAAACATGTCTTAAATAACGTAAAATATGTCAATCACTGTTCTTTCTGCATGACCAAATGTTTATAAAAATATTTGAAACCCTTTTTGACATATCGCATTGTAACACTTTAATAAACTTAACCTGTATGGGTTAAAATAATACGCTAAAGAAATAAGGTTTTTTTACATACTAATTAGTTCTGTCTTGTTAAGAGTACCAAATAAATAATTAAGCAACTGGTAAGCAAAAAGTGTAAAATGTCAATGTCAATAATTTTAGGATTTTGAGGGATTTTATGGCTCTTTAGTAACTTTATTAGGTATTCGGTATGTCAAAAGCGCATTTTTTTATTAGTTGAAACACCGAGTAGATAAAATTATAATTTGCTTGTGTTGTTGATTTTCTTATATACCGTTTTTTAAAGTTAAAATTAGACATTAACATACGGGGGTATCTAAAGTAATTTAAAAGGCATATTATTATGAAATTTAAAGGTATGGAAGTCTAAGAGTAAGTAAAAAAACGTCTGCAAGTATTTGGCAATCAATCTTCTTCTATTTTATAGAAACCAAAAGAAAAGGCTTTATTTCAATTAGAGTCTTAATAAAATTTAAAGCTTATAAGAAAAGCTGATAAATTCTTTTTGTTTTGAAAAAAATCCAATCTTTCTGATAGCTGATGTAACTAGGATTACAAGGGGTTTATTTCATCGAAAATTATTTTAGGTAAAGCCAGTTGCTTTATGCTAATCATGGTTCTGGAAATAAGTAGTGCAAATTATCTTCTATTTCGGGTACATATTGGTCAGAAATGGACTAAAGTTTTAAGCCAAAGTTAAGGTAAAATAATATAAGAATATAGCGAAGCTCTAATAAGCTATTGTTGGGTTTGCTCGCCTGAAAAGTTTTTATACAATAGAACCTCCTTGATCCTGGTCTCATGGTATAGCAATTAATTGACCTATGCCCTAAGAACCCCTATGAACTGGCATATCGACCAAAACAAAAAAAAAAAAAACAAAAAACCCAAAAGATTCATAACACTTATCTACGTTTCGAGGGCAAATCCACCACCGTTATAAAGATTTACCTAAATGAAAAAAAAAAGAAATTACAATTAAATTTGTATGATTTTTGGTATACAGTTTAGAAGATTCTAAGAACTTTGAATATTATTTTTAATAATTTTATTACTTATGATTTTTATTATTTATGACAAAACGTCGTAAATAATAATCTTAGAATCCCCTATATTTTAAACCAATTTTTTTATAAATTTAAATTTATATATTTTTTCAATTTAAGCTAATCTTGGTAATCGTGGCGGACTTGCCAACAGAACTTAAATAAGTGTTTAGATTTTTTTGGGTTTTTTAGTTTTTTTTTTGTTGTTTTGTTTCAGTGCAATCTGCCAGTTTATAGAATTCTATAAGGCTGAGCACACTTAGTCGTTGTTCCCCGGGACCATAATCGAAGCGGTCTCATTGTACAGAAACTTTTCAGGCGAGTAAACCCAATAAAACTTATTAAAATAAAAGTCCACTACAAAAAAAAATTACACATTTAAAACATTAAGAAGCTCATTAGGCCAGCCTGGGCTCTGTCAAAAAGACACAAAAATATATTTCTTTGGCATCTCTTTAAATTATTTTATGTGCAGAAAATAAAATATAAAATTACTTTATTTTTATTTCTTCCCACAAAAGTTATAATTTAAGTTTTTATGAAACACGTTTTATACATATTTTTATTTATAAGTTCTTAAATGTATTGCTTTGTACATTAGGAGAAAAACTTGCTATTTATAATCTTTTAAGGGTATGGTGGTCAGTACATAAGTACTTAACATTCTTTTTCAATTTAAATTTCACCAATCCAAAAAAATAATTTTAAATTTATATTTTAATTAACCCTCTTGACATTTATTAAATTTGGTGTTATTTTTGATTTGGTACATTTCACAGTACATTTTTGAGAAAAGCCGATGCAGCTTTACGTTTTTTATCGTTGCCGAATGTTCGTTTTGGTCTTTTGCATGTGTGGAGTTACGCTGCATATTTTTAAATTAGAGTACGTAACTCTTTATCAGTAACTAAATTTAGTAGAAAAGTAATTTTATTTATGGACTTTGATTAAAATCTTTGTAGCTATTTAAATTTACGAGTCCTAATAAAAAATAATTTAAATGCCGCAGTATTTAAATTGAATGTTTTGTATTTGGGTGAAATCATTTTAGTAATATGAAGATTTTTATTTAAAGAAAAAAAACTAAATAATAATGTTTTTTAATTGTGTAAAATCATTTTAGTATTATTAAAATTTTTATTTTTTAGAATGCAATATACCCTAAAGAGTAATCAAAATACGTGTTAGTGTCAATTTATATTTGTAAATAGATATAAAGGTATTATTTTAATTAATATTGACTTGTTAATTTTCTTAAATTACACAGGTCAAGTTCCGGCAGGAACGCCGGAAGCGCTTAGGTGCTACTAGGGTCTTTGAGGTCACTGATTACAATGAGAGGTTCAGTTAACTTCCATGACGTCACGTCAGGATTAAAGTAATTGAAAGGTCAATTAAAAAAAAAACATTTAAAAAAATCTGGAAAAAATTACACACCTGATAAAAATAATAATATTAATATCCTTTATTTCCAACAAAATTATTTACAATGACAAAGAAACGTCAAACAATATATTTAAATACATATAATTACTTAAACATATTAAAATCATAGAAAGTATAAATACAATTAATTAAAACAATTTTTTTCTGTGTGCACAATAAAAATTAAGATGAAATATTCGTACATGTACATAAAAAACAATTCAATTAATAATCAAAGCTAAAAGGGTAGAAACATTTACTCTGCAAAACTCACATCACAGCCTTTCGAAATTTATCCTTGTTCTCTATTTCACTCAAGTTAGATGGCAAAGATTTATAAGCCTTGACTGCACGATAATAAGGTCCCTTCTACAAAAACGTTATGAGAAGAAATACTAAGACCACCCCTGCCTCTAGTGACAATTGTCATGGAGTTGGAGTAAAAATGAGAGTTTACACTGAATAAATGAGGATTTTTTTAACAAACATTACTAAGGCTAAGAAATAAAGACTAGGAACAGTTAAAAAACGACTACTAAAATGCGGTTTACAAGAGGATCGAGGATGAATTTTAAGTATGCATCTGATAACACGCTTTTGAGTTCAAAGATATTGTTGAGGTCGCTGAATCCGAATCCGGCGTCTAATTACATCCATCCTAGAGGTTATCCAAGGTCATTTTAACACATTTTAAAGTGTTTTTGGGACAAAAATGTTAAGTACGATTTAAAAAATCTAAAAAAAATTGTACGTATGTTTTCGAGGTCGGCGAATCGGGTTTCGAGGTCAGTTAACCTTCATTAGGTCAGGTTCAAGGTTATTTAAAGGTCAAGTGAAAAAAGCATGGGAAAATCTGGAAAAATTCATGCATATAGATGGATCCAAAGTGTAAATAAACGCCGGATTCGGAATCAGCGACCTTAAAAACATATGCATGAATTTTTCCAATGGTTTTTTCATGACTGGACCTTTAAATGACCTTGATCCTAACGTGATGAAGGTTGACCAAACCTCTCATAGTAATTAGCAACCCCAAAAACCCTAGTAGCACCTAACTGCTTCCGGCGTTCCGCGTATATCAAATGATGACCACTTCCGGCGTTCCCGCGTAGATCAAATGTTGAACAGTGTTACACACAGCAGCTGATTAATGGGTAAGAAAACTTTTTTAGGATATCCGACGTTTCGTCGATAATTTTGGCATTTATAAAAAAAATTATTTAGAAAAGACAAAAAAACAACAAATCTAAAATTGTAGGATCCGGACAAATATGTCTTGCATTTACCTAGGCTTATACAGTTATTTTTTTTTTGTATCAATAGGTGTTAAGCCCATATTAAGTCGATGTGATGTTCGACAAACATTAACACTAAATGAAGCATCAGATTTACATTATGGTTGTATACGTCAAATCAATTCACACATTTACCAAAAATACCTGACAGTACATAAACAACAAATAAATTATGTCGTCGAAATACAAAGATGAATTTTAATAATAACTTAAAAAACGTTATTTTAAAATACAGTATTTGTGTGCTTTTTAATATATATTTTTTTATGGTAAATTATTCATTTACACTGTACAAAGTAGTTGGTTCTTATAAAATTTATAAAAATTTAAATACTATTCTTTATTCTGGAGAAAGCCAGAAAAACCTTTTAAGAATAAAAAAAGTAAAAATACATTAGTTTTTAGCTTTAACTTTATAAGGAAATATTTATAAATAATTGATTTTCCCCTTGAGGCGTTAATAAGCTAAAAAAAAATCATCTAAAATTCCCATATACATATGTTTCACAGTTACTTTTAGCCTTTTCACCTATTTTAAAGGAAATTGTAATTCCATGCCACGTCGAAACGGTTTTCTTGTATGTGGAATGCAGAAGTAGTTAGTTGCTACATTTTTATTGCCTTTGATTTCTAACCACGTAGCCTCGCTTTCACCTGTAGTTATGTTAGTTTTCTGTACTTCAATTTATATATGTCACGATAACGAAAAATTTAGAGCGGGTAAATATTTTTCACCTTTACTGCATTTTATTTATTTTAATAAAAAAATAGATTTTTTAGTATATTATAAATATAATTAAATTTTAATTTCACCGCTTTAACGAAGTGATTTTTATTATATCATTTGTTTTTAAAACAAATTAAAAAATATTTTATCCAATTATAATGCATTAAAATAGACAATATATGTAAATAAAGGGATAGGATAGACAAAAAACCATTGCTCTGTTTTTTGTATAGTTGTCCGACTTAAATGTTTTGCATTTTACCTTATTTGTAAACAAATTAATTTAGCTAAGCCTAATTCTTGCTATTATTAGAGTCAGAGTAATACTTTTTATTTTGATTTATTTTATTGCAAATTTATAGAACTTGCATGTTAAAATAGGACTTAAATAAAATACTATTTAAATTAACATTTTTCTAGCCCAGTTGTAAGTAAAACATAAGAATTTAAAAAATATACGATTTTAGAAAAATAAATCAGTTACATAAAAAAATATGTAATAAATTATTTTTGTGCAATTACATTATAAAATATATTTAATTTAACTTATCAAAAATAGCATCCAACTTGTTATATTTCAAAATAGAATATAAATGTTTTTATCATTAGAAAGTGGTGTCTCAGAGCTCTAAATTAGTTACCCATACGACACTAAGAAGGTCTTTAAGGATGCTCATTAGCCCTTAATAAATATTTTCATTTAAATTACTATCTATATGGCGTCCTTGGACCGTTTTTATGGCGGCCGATAAACTACTTAAATTCTCAATTTAGTTTTTTTGTATATTTTCTTTAACTACATTCACTTTTGAGCCTTCTCCAGTGTTGCCAGATTTAATATCGTAATCTTTATTAAGGTTTTTAGAATATTAAATACTTACAATTTATATACGCGTTTAAGCGTTTAACCTTAAGTAGAAAATATAGCAAAAGAATAGATGTAAATACATCAGTCAGTATCTAAAAAGGATAAGTACATGATGTTATAATACTTTTTTTATCTTTAGACAGTCCACGGAGGCTGATACCTAAGTACTAACGTACGGTGGGTGTCTTAAGTGTAAGGTGAGAGGAATTTGTTTACACGGGACTTAAATATTTGGAGATTAGGAGGAGAAGAAAAACTTCTGCGGGTAGCAGGTTCCATAGTCTGGACACTCTAGGGATAAAGGTACTAAAAAAGCGAGAAGTTCGGGGCCTCTCCAATTGAACTGTAAATGGATGCATAAAAATTGCACTACGTGTAGCTCTGTTGGGAGCTACCAGAGAAGGAATTATACTGGCCAACAGAGTAAGTGCCAGTACTAAGCCCTGGAGCACCCCAGCATTAATTTGGTAGAAGCTGGAGGAATGAACATCTACAGTAACTGATATACATCGATTAGAAAGGAAACTGGAGAGCCAGGAGCAAAGCTTAGGTGGAAGACCGTAAGAAGTAAGTTTGTTAAGAAGCCCATCATGCCAGACCTGATCGACAGCTTTGGATATGTCAAAAGCAACGATCTGGGATTCACCACGAAAATCAAGGGACTTGTTCCACTTGTGTGAGACAAAGGAAAGAAGATTAGCTGTGGATCTTTGTGACGTAATCCATACTGTCTATCATGTAAGATATTGTGTTTTTTACATACATATCTATAATATACGAATATAGAAAAAATAATTTTTATTTACTACAATAAATATCAAGGAAACTCAGCTGACTTACTATTATTCTTTCACTTTTCAACTCATGAATCTTAATGTTAAAGGTTGCTAGTATACCTTAGTAGTTTTTTATACTTCTCCTTTTAACCCCCAATTATCAAATTAAAAAAAAAGTAAGCGAAGACATCTTATAAAATGTATGCTATTTTTTATTGACTACTGTGCTACTGCGATAAATTACCTTAAATTAAAATGGCGTGCAGAACGGAGCACATTTCATTTACTTTACTGTTATTTTGCATGTCACTTTACTTTCACTTAAAAATCTGTTGCTGTCGTGATTACACTTTTTACGGGTAAACTAATTAAAAATAATAATCTTGTTTTAATTTTTTGCATGTAAGCGCTTTATAATTACTAAAGGTAATTTTAGTAAAATGTAAAAGGATTTGCGTGATATTAATGAAAGGTATAAGCAAAGTATAACCGACAACGCCTATAGAAAATTAAAGCAAATATACATAGGAGACATAACAACCATTTATTTTTTTAAAGATTATCTACATTATGATTATAATAAATAAGGTTATTTAACAATAACAAACAATATCGATTTAAATTAGATAACTAGATCTGCATGATTTATGCACACATCTCTTTTTTACTGCATAGTCAATAAATGTTTGTAACACAATATAAATCGTATCAATGCAGTTATGTTACTTTATTATTATTTTAAACCATATATTTATAACCAAAACCAAAGAATATTTACTAATTTTGTACATGGGCACTAACTATTTTATCTGATTGTAACAATTTAATAAACTTACTTTAAATTTAAAAAAATCGTCCTACATGATTATAGCAAACAATAAATAAAAGATAAAATGCCTTATTTATCATTTAAAAAAAAATAATTATTCCACTTCCATAAAACTTTGTAGGAATATATATTCATGAAAATTTACCTTATAGAAACATATGAATACAAAATTATTTTCACTTTAATGAACGTTTGTAGATTTGAATTATATAATTATTTTGCCAGTTTTATTATACTAGACATTACGACAGTGATATGTTTTGTTCAAATACAATGGATAACATTTTAGTTAAAAATGAAAATGACTTGACAACGCGGCAATAACTTTTTGTAACTAGATAAGTTAGTTTGTTCAATTTTGCGTTTAAATCATAACCTAAGATTTAAATTTGCACCTACACATATGAATAAAATTGGTTTAGCACAACAAAGTAATTTTATATACTTTCTTCAAAAACAAGCAAAACTAAGATAGCTCGAATGACCAATACTGCAGGACTTCTTCTAATTTGAGTTTTTTCCAGGTTGCTTAATATAATTCATGACTACTAAATTTTATTGGCATCTTTCGGTAGGTAGATTCATCTAGAGTAGACAAAGTATTTGCTTCATTTTCCTAGAAAATTAATGTTTTAATTTAATAAATATTATTAAAACAATTTATTTACAAAAATTTTATTACTTACTGCTCTTAATTAATGGAATAGACACTGCTATTGGTTTACTTTTAATAAAAATCAACGTTTTTACCATTTAAAAGGAACAAGCCAAACTTTTTACTATTAAACTTTCAAACATTCTTCTTACTACTGTTGTTTTTACAACTAACAACATCTATACTTTTGTATTAGAAACAGAGTAACACTTCTAACATCCTAAATCCTAAAATCTAAAAGTATTGACATTCTTAATAACCAGAACCTAACTTATAAAATGTTTCTCTAACAATAATATCCATCTATTCCCTTTAAAACAAAAAATAATAATAAGAGTACAACATTTTCCCCTCACTCTACGTGCTGAGTAGTGGGCGGACGGGGCATATACTTTTCTCCGCCGACTAATTAGCACGAAAACCAAGACAGAAAAGTTGTACTTTTATTCGTCTTTTTCTCTTACGAACACTGTGAGACTTGATCGGACATTTATTTTGGCAAAATTATAATATTTAGTCTTGCAAGCTGAAAAAATAGGACAGTTAGCGCCTAAATCATTAAATTGAAACATTTTGCATGCTCTTGCGATGCAGAAGAGATTGCACTTACTTGAAGCTTACGTTTTTAGCTTACATTACTAAATATTATAATTTTGCAAAGATACAGGACCGATCAAGTCTCACAGTGTGCGTAAGAGAAAAAGACGAATAAAACTAAAACTTTTCTCTCTTTGTTTTCGTGCTGATTAGTCGGCGGAGAATAGTATATGCCCAACCCGCCCACTACTTAGCACGTAGAGCGAGGGAAAAATTTTGCACTCTTATTCTTATTATTTTTTTTCACGTGGAGTGTTCGCACGACCAGGTTGCAGGGCTGCCTCTAGTAGTGTATATCGAAGGTTGCGATAGATAATCTAAGTAGCTTATTTCTAGCGACGAAAATTTTTCCGCGCCTCAGAGCTGGGTGTGCTCTAAAAAGTTTAACAATAAAAGGGCAATTATTATGTGAAATCGTAAAAACGCTCTTGAGCTACTCCAAACGCTATCTCATCTAGCGTGCGTGTAAAAATTATTATATGTATATGCGCTGTTTCTAAAACCAAGAACATCTTTTATTGCGATGCAAAATTTCTTAGATCAAGTTTTACACCCTAGAGTGCGTTTAACTTGGATTTCGACAAAGGCCTTGCGACGAATCGGACCTTTACCACATCGGGTCTCTAACGGTATTTTTTAAGTACTGTATGCTATAGCTTTAAACAGCATTAACTTATGCTTATCAAAGAGGATATTTACCGGCTCGTATCAATAAAATGTAGTAGCCATGAATTATATAAGAGAACCTGTAAAAAACCCAAATTTAAAGAAATTCTGCAGTATTGGTGATTTTAGCTATCTATTGTGCTGCTTGTTTTTGAAGAAAATATATAAAATTACCTTTGTTGAAATGTCGAACCAACTTTTTTCATATTCGGTGCAAAGTAATTACTTTTTAAAGTTTTTTTCATATGTTTATTTGGTTTTAAATTTTGTTCCCAAACTAAATTATTTTTTGACAAATAGTTAACGTTTAAGTTATACCCTGTTGCCAAGAGTGTTCATTTTTACCTCTTTGTTAAATTTAACCCATTGTTAAGTCCATTGCTAAGTTTAACAACGCGTTCATTACTTGGCCGTTAAAATTGCAATATTTAATTTCAATATAGGGTTCAGCAAACTTAAAAATATTAACACCTTTAAAAAGACTTAAAAATAAAATTATTAAAAATGTATTCATAAATTAACTTATCTTAAATTAATAACCTATTTGTATAAACCAAATTTTTATTTTGATAATAATTATATATACAAATAAGCAACATGTATATTTATTCATTCCCTAAAATTAGAAGCATAAATACAAAAATCATACTTTATAAGATTAGTTACTTACAGGGGCTTAATACTAGACAAACAGATTTATTACGAACGATTTAAAAAAGTTATTTTGAAAAAAATCAATACCTTATAGCGAAATAAAAATAATTAATAACTAACCAATAAAAATAAAAATAATAATAAAAAATAGCACTGTTTAAAATACATATATTAAAAAAATGATTTGACTGTTTTATTAATGAGTTGTTGTTACAGTTATTTATTGTAATTTTTTTTAATGTTATACTTCCTGTAATAAACTGTATAGTTAATTGAAAGTTGAATAAATAAATAAATAATAACCAACTATAATAACCAGCAGCTATGTATAAATCTCTTGGTAATACATGCCCTTAGTAAAAAAATCTGGTAAGTAATTGCTTAGTTATTGACTTTTAAAGGCAAGCGCATTGCAACGTTAAAAATTTTAAACAATGCAAACTTAATTTTGATAGAGAGCTAAGCTAAGATTTAATATACGCAAAATAACTGGTTGTTGGCTTGTCTATTTTAGCAATATTTTCTTCTTAAAGCTTAATTATTAAAAAAACTAGTATTTCTATGTCAGGCTATTTAGCAATTAGAAAAAAAAACTTAAATTTTTATTTTTTACTTTATTTTTAAGCAAATAATAAGCTCATTTACTATTCTCTGTAATTTGCCTAATCAATTGGTCCATATAAAATTTTTAAAATTCTGGTGTTTCGGCTCTAATAGCGGGTAAGTTTGAAAAGCAAAAAAAAATTGTTAGCTAAGTAAGTAACTAGTTTTTTAGCCTGTTTATTATGACCTAATTCAGGAAGATAACTAAGTTCAAAATATGGGACGGCAAAGAAGCTTATTATAATAAATAAACAGGCGGCTCAAAGACCCGACAGGAATTCAGAAGTTTACGAAGTTAGACAAATGATTTAAATCCCACTAGCTCTAAAAGATTATGCAAAGCTGTTTTAGGCGAAGCTTTGGGCAATAGATCATTTCTAAAGAAATTGGCAACATAGAACTTGAATCTTACGGTAATCTAAATCTGCTTCATATTTATTTTGTTCTAAAAATAATATTTTACACTTTTTGCTAACACACAGACTACTACAATCAATATGAATTACACTTATGTTTTTCTTGTGCTAAAAAATAAAAAAAATTAAACTAATGCGACCTGTTGACAGCTTCCGCCTTTATATAAAGTTTTGTATCTATAGTTTGCTGGTTTAACCGAAAGCACATTGGTTTTAAATAAATTTAATTAAACTAACTTTCTTACTCGGTTAGCTTTACGTAGTTAAATTTACAATTATTAACGTATTAAAAATGTAACTTAAGTGATTAATTTATTAAGTAAAATATACCTTTAATAACTCCCAAATACTGACCAATTAAATCTAAAAAAAGTAATTAATGGTTTAAATAAAACAGCTTGCGTAGGTAATCAAATTTAAGAGAACGGTGACACTAAATGCCCTGTCTGCTTTGTGCTCAACTGTGTACTGTTCAATATTTCATCTTAACCCTTTTTCAAATCTCCGCTATCTTAACTTTCGATTTTACCTAGCGACAAATGGGCTTCCTGGACCTAAGAATTCGGATGCTCAAATGTTATGTATTCCCAGTTCTATTTTATGGTGCAGAAACTTGGACCCTCAACGTGCATTGCGAGAGGAAACTGGAAGCGTTCGAGATGTGAACCTACCGTCGGATGTTAAGAATATCATGGAAAGAACATGTGACCAACGGGGAGGTTCTAAGAGGAATGAAGAAAAGCGGAGAGGTCCTTCATGAAGTAAAGAAAAGGAAATTTTAATATCTCGGCCACATCATGAGAGCTCCAAAATATGGGATTCTGCAACTCATAATCCAGGAAAAAATTGTGGGAAAAAGATTTGTGGGAAGAAGAAGAATATCCTGGCTTAGGAATTTGCGAGAATGGTTTAATGTCTCGTCATCTGACCTATTTAAGGCAGCAGCTTCCAAAATCAGAATAGCAATGATGATAGCCAACCTCCGAAAGGGAGACGGTACATGAAGAGTGAAGCGGGCTTCCACAAAATTAAGATGCTGACATGGCCTCTGTCATTTTTGAATATCTATCAACATCTTGTGCTTAATAAGGATTTGTTAGAATATTATTAATTTGCTACATTTACAAAGAGATTTATTCCAAAAACCGACAGACGAGATGTCTTCTAGTCGTTAATAAATTACTTAAATAAATTTTTTTAATACATATTTTATTGTACTTATTCTAATAGATATTTATGTTATAAGGATCATGATAACAATCATTATGGCACCAGCGGTAAATATTATCAGACGAGACGTTAGCCGAGACTGATAACACGGCGTGTGTCATAATGAGTGTTTATGATCAGAATTTCATATTAAATTTGATGTTTCGACGATTTCTTTAAAAATAAATATCTTGTTGCATTTAAGTAAGTGATGTAAACATAGCTTAATTTCAGTGCGTAGCAACCTAAGGCAACAACGGAATTATTAATTTGTATTCTCATGTCATTGTCAAAGTTAAATTTAATAAAAAGTTTATTAGGTATTGTAAAATAAATGATTTACCCCCTGAAATTAAAAATTTAACTAATTGTGCAGTTGCTGGATTAATGCCTAAGTTTAAAAGCGTATACGAAATAACCTATGTTAATTATAAAGTTGGTGTCACAAGAAATATGAGAATATTTTGCACGAAAGGGTACTTTTGATGAACTTCAAAGAACAATTAGTAACGAAAGTCTTTAAATTAATGGAGTTATTACTTTATATTACAAAGCCCGTTGTCAATTAAAAAAAAATGTTGACATAAGTAAGTTTAGTCACCTGATTGCGTTTTTAAAACAAAACTGCGATATTTAGGAGCCTAAAAAGTCCAGAATTTCGACTAAAGAAAATATTGGAAAGTTTTTACAAAAGGCGGAGAGTAGGAAATATTTGCTATTAGAAGTGTCAATGATAATAAGTTTAAGTGGAGCATGCCAAGGAGAGGAGCTAAAAAACAAACGTATGAAAGATATACACGATGAAGGGACTGTTTTTAGATTTGTAATACCTAGTACAAAAACCAATGTTTTCTGAAAATTCCTTATATCACCTGTCCATGTTAAAGGAATAAATATAGGGCAATTGGTTCGAGCCTATGCATCAATGAGACTCATCGATTGCCCCAAATTCTCGTTTTTTGTCCTTTAGAAACACCAAATGTACAAAGCAGCCAGTGGGTATTTATACTTTTAAAAACATGTGAAAAAAAATTGATTACTGTTTAAAGTAACCTTATTCCGCCAAATAAAATAGTCACTGTTTCCGAAGGTCTTCGGCTTCTTTGCTGGCCGTTTCGGGAGTGGGTTTTTTTTTATCTTTGTGACGAAGGATTATTATATATGTATATTATATCCTACACATTATATATACATATATAAACCTAAGTACCAAAGTACCGTGAGTGCCGGTCTTCCGGTGTTTAACCCATTTCTTCACAATTGTTCGTTCAACGTTGTCCAAGCACTGAAACATGCAAATGTTGCATTTCACAGCACCTTTTAGACAACGCGGTAGGGCCACCACGGACGTTATTTTAAATAACTACTACCTAAAATTGTCTCTCCGGCTCTGGGAATAGAACCCGGATCGCCGTGGTGGCGATCCGAAACTCTGAGCACTACGCTACCGGAGAGACTAGATCTAGATCTTCATACTGTTTAACGCCATGGTGGCTGGAAAAGTAACACAGTTGCGAAAAGATATGTAGAAAACTCACGCGAAAAATAAAAAAATGATTTTGGTATTTATTCTTGAGAAAAATTATCATTGGGTGTTTCACTGATTTATTTCTCTGCGCAAGAAACCAAAAATTTACAAATTAACAACCAGAATAATAAGACAATTTTGACTTTCATGTCAAACAATAATTTAACAAATTGCAATATTGTAAATTTTTATATTTTTGCCTATAGACCTGAAGCCGAGAGGTTTTTGCATGTATCATAGGCTCCATGTCGAGGCTTTGGGGGCTGATAGACAACGTTATTCCTAACTTTGAATTCCCGGTATGGAATCCTTAAAGTGTAGCTTTTAGAAGGGGTGAATTTTCAAACGTGTAAGTAATATCCATGCCATTGGATCATGGGCCCCACTTTAATAATTGATTTATGTCGTCAAGAAGGTCGCCAAAGTCCACGAACCCAATATGCCATACCAATATGGCGTTACTTAAGGTCCGCCATACTGACCGAAGTGTGTAATTTTTCCACTGTAGACATGGACCATGGGCCTTACGCTGTTGTTTCGTGATCTTTGTTAACAATGAACTGTAGAACAAAGAATTTAAAACGCCATAGCTCTGGGGCATCGCCAAATGGCCGCCATAATGGGGCAAACATGTCATTTTAGCAATAAACGCCTCATTATGGTGGTCACTTGGTGATGCCCCAGGGGTACGGCGTTTTGAAATCTTGTTCTACAATTTATTGTTAACAATGATCACGAAACAACAGCGTGGGGCCCATGATCCATGTTCACAGTGGAAAAATTACACCTTTCGGTCAGTATGGCGGACCTTAAGTGACGCCATATTGGTATGGCATATTGGGTTCGCGGACTTTGGCGACCTTCTTGACGACATAAATTAATAATCAAAGTAGGGCCTATGATCCAAGGGCATGGATATTACTTACACGTTTGAAAATTCACCCCTCCTAAAAGCTACACTTTATGAATGCTATACCGGCAATTCAAAGTGGGGAATAACGTTGTCTATCAGCCCCCAAAGCCTCGACGTGGGGCCTATGATGCATGCGAACACCCTCTCGGCTCCAGGTCTACTAGTATATCTAAATATTGTTTTCATTATAGTACCCAGTACTCTAATAAAATCATTATAGTACTCATTCTAATAAATGATAGCATTTTAACACTAAAAACAAAATCCATAAGAAGTTTATTATGACACGTCGGAATATAAAATCCATGAGAATTTCATTATGACACGTCGGAATATAAAATAACATTTATACAAAATCTGTTTTTTTTTATTTTAAATATATTATTTTTGTCCGATAATATTAACGTTTAAATTAAAACACATTTTATATATTTTTAATTTAAAAATTTAATTAAAATAAACACTTGTTAATCTGTATCACGTAAAGTAACTAATTTCTCACGGTTTAAAAGGTGAGACCTTTTTTGAAAAGTTTGCCTAGCGTAAACAGAGAAGAGGACGACCTCATAGAATGAAGGATTAAACATCGCTATATTTTAACACGAAGATTACTGTATTAGCCTTCTCTTGAATAACAAATTTTGTTAAATTTTGTGTTTATATTTTGAAACATTTTACGTAGTTTCTACCATGAAAACAAAACAATAAAAAAAATTCTATGTTTTATACTTCTGATGTCTTGGAGTTTATAGGTTCTAAAAAATAGACCACTAAAAATGTGTATATTTTTATTATCTGTCAGTTTTTTTAAAGCCTAGTTAAAAGAAAACCTTAACAGCCCTTTTAAAAAAAAATTTAAAACCACAAAATAGAAAGTGGAAATAGGATGTAACCAGCCTGTTTTCCTCACAAAATGGCAGGCAACGACAATGGGACTCTTTAACTAATGTCAGTGAAGAGAACGTCAGCTTTTTATTTGTTATAAAGGAATTAATAAAATTAAAGTAAAAATATACAGACTACTGTGTAATTTACCAGCCAAAACATCATAATCAAAAAACAATTAGGTAAATCAAATGGCCACTACTTTTACGGATTATAAAAATGATATGTTAACAAAAATGTTTTAAAAATAAAAAAAAAACATATTAAAATAATAGGAACATCAATTTTAGTAAAATTAAATTACGGACGGATTTTATAAGTTATAATTTTAAGAGTAAAATTTGTTTTAAAATGGAATTTGTCAAAATTGTTTCTACATTAGATTTTACTTGTTATGAAAAAGAAAAACGAGATTCTTTCGCATCTGTCTATATTTTTAGGAATTGCCATTCTCGACCATTAATATTGACTTAGTAGACGTCATTTGGCGTGCAAAAAAAAATAAACAGCTTTTTAGTAAATATATTTTTCAAAGGAAATATATTTTAGAAATGTTATGTTACATTTTTGATGGGCTTACGCCTATTAGACAAATTTGTTCTTAAATGTTTTTTAGTAATTTTGAACATGCTTCAGATTTCTTCAGATTTTTAACACCTATTAGTTAAACTGGTAATGTGGTATTATAAATTGCCTTATAGGAAAAAAAGGACAAAAACATTTATTTTTAGCTATAGCCTAAAATATGGTCAGAAAAATATTTTAGTAAAGAAAATAGTATTTGTAGTTGTTATTCGCATTTATTGGTAAAACCTTTAAATCAAGGTTTTTAAAACAAAAGTATTTTCTTTTTATTTTAGATTAAAACAGTCTCCACACCCCCTAAACTCCACGAAATATTATAAGGCACAAATAATATATATTCAGAGTTATGCAAACATTTTCCCAGATTCTTCAAAATTTCTAACAATAATGAACCCAACGGCTCCGATACTTTATGGTATGCCAAAATTACACAAAGAGGGTTTCCCTATGAGACCTGTGGTGAGTTATGTTAACGCACCAGCCTATAAACTTTGTAAACAAATTAATCTAGATCTGCCTAATATCATAAATTTTAAACCTGAGAGGTCAATAAATAACTCATTTGAATTAATAATTGAAAAAACAAAAGATTTAATAATTCCCGCTAACGCCAAACTGATCTCCTTTGACATTAAAAGCTTATTTTCTTCTATTCCGATTCCTGACCTTAAAAATAATTTTAAAGAACATGGTAGATAAAAGTACTTTAAATCCAATTCATAAAGTCCATTTTACAAATATTAAACACAATAATAGATCAAAACTATTTTAAATTTAACAATAAGATCTACCAACAAACAAACGGGTTACCGATGGAATCCTATGAGTCCTCTTTTGGCAGAAATATTTATGTCAAATTTCAAAGTATCCTTTCTCACTTAATGACAACCTAACTAAATATGTACATTTTTGGGTTCGTTATGTTGACGACATTTTTGTATTTGGACAGGCACTGATAGATTATTAAACAACTTTTTAGAACTTTTCAATTCAATCAATAAAAATATTCAATTTACAATGAAACAGAAATAAATAAAACACTTAATTTTTAGATTTAACTATAAAAATAATGAAACACTAGAATATAGTATTTATAGAAACCAACATACACCGATACAATTATACTTTGCAGACTCTAACCAATCATGGAAAATAAAAATGTCAGTATTTCATAGCTTAACCCACAGACTTTTAAATATCCCTTTAAGGCCTGGTACTTTCATTAACGAATAAAATTATTTTCCGGATAATTTCCATAATCACAATTGTTGTGACAATTGTAACCATGGAAATTATTCGGACAATAAAGTTATCCGTTTATGAAAGTACCAGGCCTAAGTGAAATAAATTACAATAAGGAACTCTCTATTATAAAAACAATAGCTATCAATAATGGCTATAAACCACAAATAATAGATAAACTCATACATAAAAAGAGACAAAAACAATTTTTAAAATTTTTCTATAATGATATCAAAAACACTACCAACCGCAAATGGTTTTCCATAAATCGTGTGAAAGGATTAAGCACAAAAGTAGCTAACCAATTACAAAAAATGGACGTCAACATTATAGAAATTAATAAGAATAAAAAAAAAAATAATAATCTGGGAAATATTTTAGTAAATAATAAAGAGTAACGCAAATTATGTGATAAATCAGGTGTTTATGAGTTAGGTTGTTCTGATTGTAACGCAATTTATATAGGGCAGACAGGATGTTGTTTAAAACATAGACTTAAAGAGCATAAAACTTCAATTTTGTTCAACCAACCTAAAACCGCCGCGAACATTTTATAAACTCAAATCACCATTTTAATGAAAATAATTGTAAGTTACTACATAATGGCACAAAAAACAAAAAACTCGATTATTTAGAAATTTTAGAAATTAAAAAAGCTGTACATAAAAATAAAAACATTACTAATACTCAGACAGACTATGGAAAAAACCCACTCTTAGATAAAGCAATTAAATTAAATTCAAATTTAGGCCATTAGAAGGATCTTTAAACAACGTACCTACCTGAACCCTTAAAATTATTTAAATAGGGCACTGTCATATTTTAGTTTAGTTTACTTGTAAAACTCTTTGATAATGACCGCAAGGTCGAAACACATGTGTCAGAGATATTCTGAATATACAGTGAAACATAATACTTGGTGTTTTCTTCAATTTATATTATTTATAATGTTTCACCTAGTGCCAACCGCGAATTCTATAAATTATAACAAATAATATTGTTAGCTTTCATTGTATTTCATAAATATTGTCCACAAGACTTAAGCAATTTCACATAGATATTTTTACATTGTAAACTTCAAAAAATATCTTTATTTAATAACGTTATTTTTTAAATAAATATTTTAAAATGATGATGGTGAAACTCTTCCCTGTTGTAGACTCAGCGAAACTTAAAGTATCTTTTATTTATAGCTATTATGAGAATAAGAATTTATGACCTTGCAAAGTGTCCTAGTTTAGACACAAGTTGAACTTCTTACACACATTTAATGGGATAATTTGTAGGTCACGGTCATTTTGTATTGATTTTCTCAGTGCTATTGTAATCTTAATAAAAAAAAGCATTTTTAAAGAAAGTAAGATAAAGGTAATTATACTGAAACACAAGTATTTTAGTAGATTTGTAGGGAAAGGAAAACTTCTGTGGGTTGCAAGTTTTAGGATTTAGGCACTTTATAAATAAAAGATAGGACATGCATAAAGCATTTTACGGTGCACTATAGAAAAAAAATAGGAGTTTTACTTTTGGTTGCCCTATTAAAAGTTGCTACAAAAGTTCTTACACTAACCTTTTTCTTAGAACAGAAAGCGACAGGTTATATACAGTTTGTCAATGATCAAGGAGAAAAAGCAGTTTAATTAATAGGGCAAACTACTCTTTATATAATTAAATTAAAGATACTAAAAAAGCAATTCCTCAGGTATTAAACAAATATTTTACATGAGGTTTAATATGCAATACATGACGATGTCGTTGTTAAAGTCTCACGCACATTGTTCGAGCAACAAAGTTTAAAAAGAGTGCCTCTAGTAGTAAATGCTCGAAGGTTGCGAAGAATAATCTGAGAAGCTTTCTGGTGACGAAAATTTATCAGCGCCTTAGACGATAGTCTGCTTTAAGAGTTTAAGGATAAAAATGACAATTTTTATCACGGAAACCCTGTGACACAGCACTAAACACCCGTCGGGCTTCAAAAGGTTTTTTTTTAACCGCATGTTATAGCTTTGGACACGCCATTATCTTAAAAAAGGTTAATTTTTAAAAAGAAAAGATAAAGTTACAAAAAATACATAACATATTTTTATTTTATTTGTTTAAAAAAAATAGATGGATAGATAAAGCTACCGCTTTAAATAAAAAGTTCTGTTAAAAAAACAAATTTTTGCAGTATTAGTCACTATAGCCACTGTGCTATAGCTATCCATCGTACTGATTAGTTGGTTAGAGTCCAAAACCAACTTTTTTCAAATTCTGTGAAAGGCAGTTTTTTTTATATGTTTAATTAATTTTTAACGCAAAATCTCGATCTAATTTTTCTAAAGAAATAGTTAACATTAAGTTATGCCCTGTTACCAAGAGTTTTTTTACCTCTTTTATTGGTCAAAAGAGAAATCCTTGTATTTTGAAAACCACCGAAGCTATAAATGACATGACAATAGGATCATTTTCAAAAGTTAGGCAGAAATGACAACTAAATAAGTATTTTGTGAATATAACGACAGTTGCGTCTTTCCGCATCAAATAGAAAAAAATAATTGGCGCCCTAGCCTAATATTTTTTAAAGATACTGGATTATCTAAGAAGTATGAAAATGTGATTACTCTGTTATTTGTTAATATTTTACAAAAGTAACTTATTTAAATGTCTGTACTTTTAAAAAATGTTAATAAAAACATATTATGCACTAACTTATTCACCTACGCATGCTTTTTATATTAGAAAATAATAATAAATGAAATATGATCATTAATCGTTTAAAAATGCTCCTTCGCACGAAGCCGTGTACGATGCCGCGGAGTGGGTGGCAAAAGACGGTGCATGGGGAGTGTAATGCAAAGCGATGGAATAAAAGGAAGGGCGGCACATAATTTGGTATGACTACCCAAATGGTAAGACACGTGACGGCAGTCGTCAATGTCGCACGTATCAATTTAATAAAATTTTCGATGCTTTGCTACTTGATTATTATGCTTGTTTTTTGCATTGGACATCTACTCAGACTACAGAAAATGCATATAAGAATAAATGGTAATGTAAAGGGATTAGAAATTATTGTTAAGTACCAATGTTTTCGATTTTAATTGGTTATTCTCACCCTATTTTTAGGACTTAAAGTTCATAAAAAATTGTGTGAAATAGAATGTACCAGGCCATTTTATTTAAAAATGGCCTGGTACATTATTAAAACTATCTAATAGATACTAGCCTAGGCTAATAAAACCAGTTTTTATTAGTATAGTTTTTAACTTTAGTGATTAAGGTAATGTAGTCAAATTTTGGTACGTATATATTGTCGTATTTTGAAAAGTCTTTTGTAAAAAAAATAAAAATTATATAAAAATAATTAATGCTTTAACGATAACATTTTTTTTATAGATACCTTATAAAAAAGTAAAAAAAATGTTCAAGGTTAGGTTCATTTTAAAGTTTTACAATGTAATATATTTCTAACAGCAGATAAAAGTAACACCTAGTAGACGACTTTACTAAAAAGCCAATATACTAGCTAAACATGTTTGTTCCTTAAAACTTTAACATATTTTACCCCTTAAATTGTAAGGAAGGTATTTAAAATATCATAACTTTTTTGTATAAAATTTTATACAGTGACCTTTAAACCGTATAAAATTTAGTGGGTTATTTATATATGAAACAAACTTATTTTTAAACTAATAAAATTTATTTTTAGAGAATTATACTTTTGCTATTTTTATTTATTTCTCTATTTCTGTGTCCAATTAAAAATATTATTGGCAGATATTTTATAAATAATGCATTATGAAACAATCATTTTCCAAATTTAGATCTGTTTTTATTGTAAATATTTACATTTTAGTTTCAGGCACAATAGTCACCAAAATATTTGTTTCTTTTAAAATATTTGTTAATAATGGATCATGCAATAAATATACACTAATGGACAAAAATATCAAGTATGCTTGACATTTGTTATAAGATACAATGCTTATAGGCTGTACAAAAAATATTTATATTACCACTTATAATAGAATACAATACCTATATACAACAAAATGTTTAGTATTAAAATAGAACAATTTCCCAGTTTCATATAACTAAAACATTCGTTGTTTTACTGATAAACCCACCAGAATTTTTTAAGAGTTTAGAAACAACAAAATTATAAATAGATTTATGTTACTTGGGTCTTTTAACTGTGACCGGTTGCAGAGAATACAGACGGACGTTAATTAAATTTGTTGTAGTTTTAAAATACTAAGTATAAAGTATTTTTCATATACAAAAAACCAAAAATAGTAAATTAAAATAAAAACATAATCCTCAAAAAAACAAATTAAAAAAAAATTATTTAAACTTTTTAAAAAAAACCTTTTAATTTTGACAGATTGTTAAGTAATAAGGGTACGTAGTAGAAAAATTTTGTTGGCTAGAAAAAGTTATTGATTTTAACAGACCATGTTAGTTTTACCAATAAAAAATAATTAATCTATTACAGGCGCAAAAAAAATATTATATACTAAAAATATTTTTTTAATGCATTAAATTTTAATCATATTTTATTAGATTATGAAAGTAATGAGCGCACGCTACAAATATTTTTAGGAACTTTTTATAAAATAATTTTTAAAGCGCATTTGTAGAAATAAACTGCAAAGGTGTGTTAAGATACGTTTAAAACATGCCTAATTTTTACAGTTGGTTTTTAATTTACATTTACATTTACATTACATTTAATTTATATTTACATTTAATATAAGCCAATTTTGACCAAATTAATTTTTGGCAGCAGATCATTAAGTCTTTTAAATACGTAAAATAGAAAAAACAAATTGTTATTTTTTAAAGGCTCTAAAATAATGTTAAACAAATAAATTAAACTAACAATATTGACGGTGAATATTTGATACATAAAAAGGTCATTACTTTAACGACCTATTTCTTATAGCACTTATGGAAATTATAATCGTAAAAACCTTAACATTGCCATATTTGTCAAAAATAACATTTTTCTGCCATAAATTTTAACCAGAATAAGGTGCAAAAAGTAATTTTATTTTACAATTTTTAAAATGGTATATAAAACAGGTCTTATGTTTGCCATTTTTATTTCTTTTATACTGTTGTCATGTATGTCAGTCTATCTATCAGTCTCATTGCCATAACTTTCGTTATACACTCATATAATAATCCTTATACCTTAAAGAGTTTAATATAAAATAAAAATATTAGTAATAAAAAAATATTTAAAAAATTATTTCTATATATTATAAGTTTTGAATTTCGCTCTCACAAAAGATCCATAGGGTAACAAGTTCATCACTAAGAATCTTAAATTTCTATGGTTAGGTTGATGCCGCTCCGGATGCGTATCAAATAAACAAAAATTATCGTTTTTAGAGCTTAAGCAATCTGAAAACCTAGACTTGTGATACATCAATTAAAAGCTCTTGAAGAGCTATTTTCAAAAATGTAAAAATCCAATATGGCGTCCGTATGAAAATCCACAGTTTGGGTAAATATCTCAAAAACAAATGAAGTTAGAAAAATATTTTTACTTAAATTAACCCTCTACCCCCCCAAAATCAGCCTTAAAGACCACTAGGGATTTGGAGACTTTTGAGGGTGATTTTGGGGAGGTTAGAGGGGTTTTTTGGGTTTTGTGGCCAGAGAGACTTTTGATTAGCATGTTAAAAACTATTATTTTGCAAAGTTTGGAAATAATTGACCGAAAACCATTTTCCATAAGAAAATTGCTGGGTCCTTTAAAATGCATTTATCTCAAAAACAGTTGCTCTTAGAGACCTAAATAAAGTATGCATTCTTGAGGCAGAGGAAATTAAGGTTACTTCTTTTTTAATAAACAGGTCAAAATACTAATCTTAAAAAAAGTGGGGTAGGCCGTAGCTGGCGCCCTCTACCAGCAACATCGAAAGTATGGACGTATTTGAATTTCTCGCCTTAAAGAACCCCGAAATTCCCAATTTTGTACCGCTATGTCGTTAAGTTAGGAAATTATTACAAAAAAAAACGTAAGCAAAATTAAAAGTTTAACATCCTGTATCTTAGTTATTATCAACTTTGTAATAAGGCAGGTTTACGTAAATTGCATTATTTCGTCCTAAGAAATATGCTGTTGCTCGGTCTCCCATTACTTCTGGGACACCCTGTATATGTATACACTTGTCAAATAATTAAAACAGATTTTAAATAGCAAATTAATATTTTGAATATTTTTAGGATGGTTCAACTATCCTAAAAATATAATAAAATTACAATGCACTTTGCATTTTGATTTTAATAATTGACCAAAATCCAAAAAAAAAACAAAAAGGAATTATTGTTTTAGGTCAAGAAAATATATCCAATTTTAATGTTTTAGTAAGCAGATGTGTAAAAGTACTGAAAAAAATGTAACTATGCTAATTAAGATTTATCATAGCCTTTACCATAATTTTTAAGGCAATCTATTGGCGATACTTTTATTTACATATTATATATAATAAAAAAATAGCTTTTATCTGGTTGGCAAATAGGTAACGAATGCCCCTAATTCAGATCCCGTACTATAACTATAACTTCTACTTTACCACATATTTATTACGAATGCAAATATATGCACTGTAAATAAAATAAATGAGCCTTCGCCTACTCACATTTGCATGCCCTTAAATTTTGGAAAACTTTGGTTGTAGTTAGTAAATTCATTGCGTACGTAATAATTTGGATAATTTATGTAGAATTTCTACCAGAGTGTATGTAACCAGATAATTGTTATCTATTACAGATTTGGATGTAATGGAAATTTAAATTTACAGCGTTTAAGGTTTTCGTTTAACTATTTTGGAAGCGATTTAGGATTAAATAAAGTTATTGCACGGATTACAAAAGTGTTTATATGTATTGTACTTAAAATTATAAAATAAATTCTAGTTTGTGTTTACAGTAAATAAAAAAACACATTTTGATGCCCATTTACGCCGCTAGGGCAGCTTTTTCCCACCTTTCCTTACCCCGCTTCGGCTATTCATCGGGCTAGCATTACGTCACTTAAACCCATTTAATTATTCGAAGCAAATAATTTAGCGATTCCTATAATTTTCATAGCGTAATGTGTGTATATTTGGTTATATATATTTTTTTAAATGTTGAAAACAATAAGTTTTTATATGTTGTACTTAACCATCCCTTTGCTGGAATAAGAAAAAAGTAATCAAAACTCTAACTTATTTTATTAAATAGAAACATATTTTAAATTTCTTTTCGTGTAAATCTTCTAACTAAAGTTTGAAAAATAAAAACCAGCCTTGTTTTTATATTGTAATATTATTAAAGATATTTTAATGGGATTTTAAATTATTTTATTAAGAAAAAAACTTGTTTAGAACTTATTTTCATATAAAGTTTAAAATCAAAGATTGCGAGATATTAACCCTTCTTGTTTTTGCAATATATTATAAATAATTTGGGTAAATTTAAATTATTTTCTTAAAACAAAGACCTATTGGGAGTTTATTTTTATATAAGGTTTAAGACCGAAGTTTGACCAAAGTTTGTTAATGGTGTTGCTCTATTAAAAACAGATATGGAAAAAAGTTTAATATTTTGAAGCAGCAAAAGAATTAACCAATTTTGTAAGAGTGAGATGATTAATAAGATCAGTTTACTTTAAATCCATAGATCCATTTAAAAAAGACGTTCGTTATATATGGAAACACTATTTTAAGTCAAGTATGAGTTTGCATACAAATAGATTTCACAGATTAAAAGAAAAAAATACTTTTTGACTGTAAAGAGAGTTACAAACTAACAGCTGCTTTGGCTTTTTTTCCAAAATGGGCTTAAAAAAATTTAAAATATAATTTAATATATTATATTTAGATAAAAATTTTGCAAGAAAAAAATATTATTGCAAAATAAAAATATATTTAAAGTTAGTGCTGTATCCTGTGATTGTCCAGCATTGATGTAGTTTAACCTTAGAGAGGTAACTTTTTTATAGCAGAAAAAATACTTAAGAGCCAAGAGCAAAGATAAGATAAAAGTCCATAGGGAGCATAGTATTACAGGCCTCGTCAAAGGATTGACACATTAAATAAGCAATAATCTGAGATTTATAAAATAACTAGATAATTTTTTTAGAATTATATAAAATAAACCTATTTTTTCCGTTTTGGGCCTGTGGTTAATTTTGGATGAATACAAAATTCAAATTTGACCGAGGGCACATAATAACATAACTATTTAGAAATTTAAGATCCAAAAAAAGTCTTATTATTGGAATACAGTAACCATTTTTCATGAAATTTGGTTTTTATAGGGTAGAATAAGGTTTTTAACCTATTTACTTAAAATTGCTTCTCCATTTTTCCTATAGAAATTCTTTTTTAGTTTGGCTTAATATTTTAAGCTTCGTTTAAGGTATGTTTGTACTTAAGATAGTTGCCTATATTATTGATGTAATATGCAGTCTAATGTAGATATACTAATTTAGGATTCGGTGTAAATTAAATATTGTGTTCTCTTGTTAATTATACAGGGTTTTCCATTAAAAACGTAACAGGTGAAATATTCGATTCCACGTAATTTTTTTAAAAATCGCTCGTACACGTCTTTAGATTTATCAAGGGGGAGGTTTTTTCTCACCATTTTTATGACTGCAACTTAACCCTCTAGGAGGGGTGAGACCAATCCTTGTTATTTCAAATGGAACAAGGGGTCGAGTGATACCTCTTTTGAAAGAGCCTTAAATTCTCTTTCAAATAACATCTCACTCGTAAAATTCGGTCAGTTAGTTTTCGAGATAATTTTGTAATTGTGTAATGGTTTTCTCTTATTATAATAACAACACAAATGATTAAATGTCATCAAAACTTATGTTATTATTTACATAGATGTTAAAACTGACCACTACTGACTTCCCTGCAATAATAAAGATGATGTTCAAATTTTTCACGAACTGCCTGCAACATTTGTGGTGTTATCAGCCGGCATTACTGTACAATTTGTTCACTTAGATCTTCTAAATCGTTGGGCTTAGTTGCATAAACTTTGGTCTTTAGATGTCCCCATAAGAAAAAGTCGAGTAGTGTTAGATCTGGAGACTCAACAGGCCAGTCAATGGGACCCCTCCGACCGATCCATCTTCCTGGAAACATGTGATCTAAGTAATCTCTTACCGCTCCATAAGAATGCGGAGGAGCTCCATCCTGTTGGAAAAGCACTTCCTGTCCTATAAGGTTTTCATTTTCCTGTGCTACCCTTATAATAATAGAATTTATTGTATTTTCTAATAAATTTCGGTAAACTTCTCCAGTCAAGTTTTCATTGATGAAAATAGGACCAATAATATGATTGCCAAGAATACCCGCCCATACATTTAATTTCTGAGGTCTTTGAGTATGTTGTTCACTGTAAAGATGAGGTTTTCATCGGACCAATACCTGCAATTATGTTTATTAACTTCTTCGGCAACAGTAAATGTACATTCATCTGAAAAACAGGTATTGTAGACAATATTACGATTTTCTAATATGCGATTTGATATCAGTTCGCCAAATTCTGCCCGACGGTCATAGTCGTCTTCGTTGAGCTTATGAAGAAGCCTGATTTTATAAGGATAATACTTTGCAAGTTTTAATATTCTATAAACTGAAGTTTAAGGCACTAAGATCCTTCTGACAATTTTTAAACACTACTGAATTGAGTACGGTCGGCTTCTAAAAGTCCAAGGACACCTATTTGCATAGCTTCATTGGTTACCGACCGGGAAAAAACCCTGTATATTTAAAACATACATTTTTTAAAACCTAAAAACCGTAAAACGTAATAGAAAACTTTTTTTTTGTTACAATGTATTAAATTATACACAAAAAAATATATAAAAACTGTAAAAAATGTTTGTTACTAACATTACATATATTTTAATTGCTAGCGACTCCAGTACAAAAAAATCTTTGAATTTTACTAATTACAAAAGCCTTATATAAAAACGACATTAAAATATATAATAAATGATAATAAAAACACAATTTAAATACCTGTTTTGCTTTTTTTAATTTAAGTTTACATAAAGTTTAACCAAAACACTGTGGAAAAACACACATTTTAAAGGGAAAAATGTAAAAATATATTTTCTGACACTGCATTTTAAAAACGAGATTCGTTTATTTTACCCATTACCATCAGTACTTTGCATGTATTATTTTTCGAAACGCAAAAAGTTTGCACTTGTTTTGCTTTTGTTACATTCCTGTTGTATAAATATTCGCTTCAAGAAACTTTACAATTTAAATTTAACGAGACACATCCTGGATTTTATCATAAAATTTAATAGCTTTAACACCAAACATTTTCCATATAAGCGTAAAATATACCTAAATAAAACTATTATATTGTTAATGTAAACACAGTTAAAAAGCATTCAGTAAAGTAGTCTTGAAATGTATAAACATTAACCATATGTTAAGAAAATAAACAATTACGATTGTCTGTGAATAACAATTAAAATATTTAAAAACGGGAAAAATAGTGTAAATAGGTAATCGTACCGAAAGTCGGAAGTCTGGGGTAAAAAGTTAACAGTTAGGGGTTTGTTAAGCTGGTGTTCGGCCACCTTCATACGGAGGGGAGAAGGAATTTAAAGGGGAAACGTTACAAAGTTCTTTTTTTTTAAACAAAAAAAATGACTACTTAGTTGCTTTGTCCTCTTTTAAATTATGAAAAAATAAAAGCAACTGTCATAATAAAATTATTTTTAAAGACATATAACCTAAAAACGTATCTTTATTAATAATGATATATTTTTTACACAAAAACGTGACATGGTGTGTTCTTGTTATTTTAAGTTTAAAATGATCTTGTTTAAACTGCTTAAAAAGCAGTTTATTAACTTAGATTAAGGATTAGGAGCTTAGAGCCTCAATAGAGGGATGCATAAGAGTTTTACGAAAAAAGCAATTACACACAGGTATTAGAATTTGTTTGTTTTCGATTGAGAAAAACATCTCAACAGAAATGTGTTGCATTGGTTTAAAAAGTTAGTAACAGTAGCCATGTACAACAACAGAAGATGTATTTAACTAAATCAAAAAATCAGTAATCGTGGCTACATACAAAGGGTTTTTTTTTCATTAAAAAATAACCATATCATAGAGTAAGGGATATTATCGTCAGTAAAACTATGGATATAATTGGTAGTGTAACTAAGAAGATCGTTGAAATATGTTTTTTCTTTCAAAAAACTGTTTCAGGTTATGTTTAAAGGGTGATATCAAATTTTTGGCAGTACTAGTGTAGGTGTTTGCAATCAGAAATGAGCGGCGCTTAAAGTTTTTTTTTTAAGAAATCACTCAAAATTGTGCGCGTTGTGCGCAGTCAGAAAATTAGGAAGATGTTGATGTGCTTTATAATGGATGCTGCAAGTGATAAAGTCCTTTTAAAGTTAACAGGCTCCAAATTTCCTGCAGATAAATGCCCCATTTTGGAGAGTTTAATTGAGTGTTACATAGTGTAATGCTCGCATTATATTGTACCACAAGCGGTGGTGTAACGTATACATTGCCCAAATAGGCAGAGGTACCCAGTATATTGGTCACATATGGCGAAGGCGCCGTTTCCATTCCCAATGCTTCTGATAAAGCCTATCACTTCGGCAAATATGGTCATGCGCCAAAATGACATATAGTCCCCCTTAGATACCTTCTTAAAATATCCTTAAAAATGTTGATATATCTATTTTCTTGAAAATAATAATTACACAGTCAGTTAACTAAATATTGAACGGGAAGTAAAAGGTATTTTTAACCTAAAGTACTAGGACTATTAACAAACCACATAAAAATTAATTTTATCAAAATTATTTTTTAAAATAATGTCTTTCTTTATCCAGTAGGTTTGGTTCAATAACCTATTTTGTGTGCGAAAAAGCACACCTTAAATTAAAATAGATTATATATTATTTTCCAAATTTATTTACAAAGGTATAGCACACAAATTAGGGTAATTAAGCCAGACTTTTTTTATAAAGGATTTCTAAATTAACCTTATAAAGGTCGATGAAATGTTGTGTAACTTTGGAATACTTCATTTAATTTATGGTTTAGGAAGCAAATAATATAGGATTTATTTTTTTATAAATTTTGTTATTAAGTAGAGATACATTTACCATACCATTAATTATAATTAATGGATTAATTTTACAATAAATTAATGTGGCAATACTAGTATAAAGTATATTGTTAAAAAGCAACTGATTCTTGTCATTATAACGCTCAACAAAGATCGTACCATTTAATTTTAGACCCTTTCAAACCTTTTTTAAAATTAACTTTAATATCTAAAACGAAGTTTAAAACCATTTTACATAAGCTGTATTCATTTAGTTTTTAGATGAATATTATCATGATGTCAGGGTAAACAACAGAGTGCTGCAAAAAAAAAAAATTCGAGTGTCCCATTTCGTGGTATTTTTGTGGTCGTTATAATATGGAGTTGTTACCAGTTCATATCAATATCTCTTGACGTTTATGCCAGTTTTTGAATTGACGACCCCTGGCTTGCGATACACTTCTAAACGTCAAATTTTGGTAATTATTTCTTTAAAAAGCTATAACTGGAAAATGGATTGACGGATTTCAACGAGTGTTTCATATTCGGAAAGCACATTTCATGTAGATTTTTTATGTCCTAAGCACTTTTCGATAGGTTACAATTTTATGAGTATACAGGGCCAATAAATACCAAAAACGTAGCTGATTTAGAAATCCTAAATATAGGGTAAATTATTGAACGCCAAAGGGACCATATGTGTGTTTTGTTTTAAAAATGGCCAAGTTAAAGTTTGTGTCAATATCTCAAAACGATTTCTACCGTTAATCGATTTATGCTCTTTAAGTGCCTGTAAACTTATTCAGCAAAAAAAGTCGTTATTATAGCATTAGGTCTGAATGGTAGGAATTCCAACAACGTCTTAAAGTTTTAAACATAAATTAGAGTATTTATCTGTTACTATTGTTGTTTTTAATATTGTTTATTAAATGTAATTTTACGCAATTGAGATTTATAAAAACATTTTATCTAATGAGATATTTTATTTTTTAACGTTTATTAAAACGTAAATGGATTACTGGGAAATCCTAAATTTACATTCATCTAGGATTTTAATAATAAAGACTTGCAGCAACGTCTGAAAATATCGAAAAAAATATTATTCTAATAAGTTAAATATTTTGCTATTCAAAATGGCACAAAATTAAACATTTAAATATTTTGAAAGCACTTAGTTGATCACTCCGTAAATCATGGTGCACAACACCAAATACCCTAATTTATGTTTAAAAATGTTTAAAACTTTAAGACGATGTTGAAATTCCTACCATTTAGACCTAATGCCATAATCACAACGCATTTTTGCTGAATAAGTTTACAGGCCCTTAAACAGCATAAATCGATTAACGGTAGAAATCGTTTCGAGATATTGACACAAACTTCAACTTGACCATTTTTAAAACAAAACACACACATATGGTCCCCTTGGCGTTCAATCATTTACCCTTTATTTAGGATTTCTAAATCAGCTACGTTTTGGTATTTGTTGGCCCCGTTTACTCATAAAATTATAACCTATCAAAAAGTGCTAAGGACATAAAAAATCTACATGAAATGAGCTTCTATGAAATCCGTCAATCCATTTTCCAGTTATAGCTTTTTAACGAAATGATTACCAAAATTTAACGTTTAGAAGTGTATCGCAAGCAAGGGGTCGTCAATTCAAAAACTGGCATAAACGTCCAGAGATATTGATATAAACTTGGTTACAACCCATATTATAACGACCAAAAAAAATTACCACTGAAATGGGACACACTCGAATTTTTTGTTTTTTTGCAGCACTCTATTGATTACCCTGTACATTATGATAACATTCATCTTACTAAAACTAAATACAATACAGCTTAAAGCAGAAGAAACGCGGTTTTAAACTTTGTTTTAGATATTTAAAAAGTTAATTTTTAAAAAAGTTACAGCAGTTTGAAAATGGGTCTAAAAATTAAATGGTACGATCTTTTTGTTGAGCAGTTTATATGCAGTGTAAAAAGGTATCTAGGCAAAAAAATAACAATACATTTTATCCGTATGGCTTTATGGCCAACAAAAGTAAACTATATTCTGGGCATTTTCTATAAAGAATGACAAAACTAAAAACAAGAGAACAAAAATATGCCTCATTGGTCAACTAAAAAGCTTGTTTTATGGGCGATAAATTTGACAAAATTGCTGGTAAGATTTTTGCAAGGTTAAAAATAAGAGACCTAAATTTCGCAATCGAATAGTTGGATATGAGTGGGCAGCCTAAGTAAACAACCATGTTTCATTTATTTAATGCAATATATTAAATTATTATAAATTATTAAAGAGCTTTTATTACAGTGACGTCAAAATCATTTAAATAAGTTATGGGGCAAAAACTTTTATCAAACGATTATCTTAAAATATTTATACCTCCTTTGTTATCACATCTTTTTATAAGTGATAACTAATATATTAATATTAGTTATGTCTACCTAAATTGCCTAAAAAACTTCATTTACAATAAAAAATGTTAATAATTTAAAGCTGTCTTTAAATTTAGGTAGTGTTGTTATTAAATGGTTAATTATATTTAGAAAGTAAAAAAATTAAGTTTATTTTTTTTGAAATTTTATGTCAATAAGCAAGGTAAAATCAAAGTTTAGATTTTAACCAAGAAACTGATTTTATCTAAACATGAATATTAACCATAATAACAAAATTGGCATTTGCTTTTTATTTTGAGCAGAAGGTCTGGTACCCTATTACAAACATAACCAAAAGCAAAAATAAAACATTTTTGGTACTAGTTATGTGTGTATAAGGGTATCAGACCATTTAAGAATTAATTGAGATAAAAAGATGCATTCATTTTTTATCTAACTGCTTTACGTACGTTTGCTGTTATTGGTAGTAAATATACACCATTTAATGCTCTTTGAACTTTAAAACAATAACAAATTGTCAAAATTATTAAAAATACTTTGCAGAACCAACAAAAATTTAAATTATACGATGAGAAATGGGAAAGTTTTACACATGGATATTTAAATAGAAATCTAATAGCAAGAAATAATTAAAAACTACTGTTTAATAATACAATTTTAAATCATGTTTTGTGGAATTAAAAAAAACTGATTAAGTTTGGAAAATAAATTAAAAATATTTTTTTTTGGTTTATCGCTAGATTTCATTAAAAATAACATTACAGTGTTTTGAAGTAATCCCACCTATAAATAACGTGCTACCTTGTGATTTGCTTTCGCAACATGAATAAAGGGTGCCTCTTATACGTTACTATACTTAATATAATTTTATAGGTTGCCTATTACTTTATATCACCTATCTTAGACCGAAAGGGTAGCTATAAGTTTTGTTAGCAATATAATACGGTTGATATTAGGCTTTGAAATTTTAAGAATTAATAAATTTTATGACAGATTAAGTATAGTTTTTTACAATTTTGTGTTTAGTGTATCCGGTAAAAGCATTATTTACGTTTGATTCTTATAAGCTAACTTAGCTAGCTTGCTATAAAATAGAAATGGATACTGTTAGTGCTAAAGACCAAATAATTAGGTATATTGGTCTACAAATGTGTTGAAAAAAGTTTAAACGTTTTCGGTCACCAGCTTTTATTTATTTTAAGTTATGGCCAATCTCAAAAACAGATTTTTCAATATCAAATATGTTAAAATAAAAATATCAAGGTTTTGGTAATTCCATTTTAAATAAATAATACCTTTAACAAGATTTTTGAGTTGCACTCTTTATCCTTCTTATCTGTTTAAATATTGTAAAAGGCATAATTATCGAATATTTAAATCTGCCTTCGTACTTTGTAAAAAAATGGTTAATATTTTTCTAAAAGGTTTCTCTATAAACCGAAAAGTGCACTAATAGATTTGTGCAAGTAGCATCGTTTCTGCTGACCAGTTGTATAGGGTAAGCTGCAAATGCCTTATTCTATCGTTTTACGTCTACTGTTATTGTTAAATTTGCTTAAAATTTTTTATGTTTGATTACATAAATAACAAGCCAATTAAAACATTTTCCTTTTTATTATCACAATGTATAACATTTTTTGAGTCAACTAGAATTGCAGAGAAAACTAGTCCGGTTCAGCACCGATCCTAAAATATGCATGGTTAACTAAAAAAAAGCAAATTTTAATTTTGTAAAATCCTATAACAGTTTTTTTAACAGTTTGTAAGATTATTATAAAAATTAAAATATAAAACCCTATATGTCAACAAAAAAAAGGTTTTTATGTCCTAAGCCTACAGGTTAACACAATGTAAATATTAATTAAACCTTTCTTTTGGTATGCTTATCTAATTTATTAAATTTAGGGCGCGTAACGGATCTAATATTAAAATTTGTATATATTTTTAAATTTAGCTTAAAATTTTATAAAATAACACCATCAGTTTGCCGATCCATTACCTGATAATAAATTTGGCAAACACAAACTTTACATATATTTGGGGTCCTTTGAGGGAAGGCATTTGAAGTTGTTTTGTTTGTTTTACAATTTAAATTAGGTAATATGTTGTTTTTTAATAAAGCCCAATTTGTCCGTTATTACCAATTTTAAATTTTAGAGCCATATTAAAACAAAAATTACTTTATTCTATATATCATGCTACTATTGCAATGCAACTATCACAAGGAACAAAAATTACTTTTACTTTCCCAACTGAAAAAATTTGGTGTGAAAGGAAGTGTGTTTCGTACTTTTTTATATACAATGGAACTATTTTTAATTGTTACCACTTACTATAAATTAAATAATACGCATTTTATTACTTTGTTACATGTCTATACATATTAATACATTAATTTTTTTCAGAATATATTAGGTTATATAACATTAAATTAAAATATGTTTTAAGATACATTCTTAATAATGTGTATATGTGCATTAACCAAAATATCCGATAAAAATTCGGGTAAGACTACTTATTATCTCTTATGTCATAGTCTTAAGCAAGACAAAGTTTAGGGCATAAATATTTTCGTCTTTTAGCTGATTTTCTTCCATTTTGCCTAGCTCTTTTTCTGAAAAGAAAAACAAACAAATTTTTCTCTAAATTATTATTATGGCGACTAGACTTTGTGGCATTCTTGATATCTACTATATTTTCCTGAATGCTTATAACTATGTATGAATATTCGACATAGGTGTGTCACCCTAAATTTTTTATCCGTTTTTTTATTTATTAAAAACACCGACTTGGCTAGTTCTTGCAAAGATGTTTTGTATGTAAACAACATGGTAATTTTTTTATTAGTTTTATAATATATATTTTTTTAAATATCTAAATTAAAATTATATTATAAGAAATGTAACAAAATCAGTGTTATTAAATTAAAGTGGAAATGTTGAGAATACTTTAAAAGACAAATAGGTGTGATACTATCATTATTAAACTTACTACATTCAGAGTATCAACGTTTCCGTTGTAAAGAAACATCACGTTTGACCTTACAGCTGTTTTATTTAAAAAGAATCAACCAATATGAAATGTTTTTACAGACGGCTAATAGAGGGAGATCCAATTAGCGCTTTAGGATTTTAAATAAAAGTTAGGCAACACTGTATATGTGGGAACTGTTTATATCTAAGAGTTTTTTAGGTTAGATAATAACAAAACAAAAACATGGAACATTTAACGCCTCAAGAATTTTGCGAATTTATTAAAATTTATTATCCAAGGCAATGCGCTATAAAGGAAACTTGGCAAGGAATATGTGTACGTTATGGTCCACATCGTCAACCAAGTAAACAAACGATTTGTAAAGTTGTTGAGAAATTAAAAAGTGAGTTTACGTTGTTGGATAATCCAAGAACAAATCGTATCAGAAATGTGAGAAATGCAGTTAATGTTGAAGCTGTTAGACAGAGTGTTCGAAATAATCCAAATTTATCTGTCAGGCGGCATTCTCAGCAATTGGGCCTTACATATGGATCAGCCTGAAAGATTTTACGAAAGGATTTGGGTTTGTATTCATACCAAATTCAACTCATTCATGAACTAAAGCCCGTCACCGTAAACGAAGTTCGTTATCAGGCATTGCTAAATGATTACTTTTTTCCCAGTATTGTTACAAACCAAATAAAGGAATTTTTATTTTAACAAGACGGCGCTACCTGCCGTACCGCCAGCGACACGATTGTAAAACCAGTTTGGGATAAAATTATTTCCAAAATGGTGTGAATTTTCCCGCAAGATCTTATGATTTGACGCCGTGTGACTTTTTCCTGTGGGGCTATGTAAAGTTAAAGTTTTACACTAACAATGCAAGAACTATTAAAAATTCAACAGTTCTTGCATTGTTAGTGTATAACATATTAACATCCGAAAGTTATTCGTAAGATACCGGCTGAAATGTGTAAAAACGTTTTAATAAATTAGCCTGACCAAATGCGCTATTGTCAACAAAGTCGTGGTGCACATTTGATCGATATTATTTTTAAAACAAAATAATTGTAGTTGGATGGTGTTTAGAATAAAAATTTTTTTGGGTTGCGAAAAAATTGTTGTGTTTTATTTTATTTCAGAATCTCAAAGCACTAATTAAATCATCCCTTAGATCTACAATTTTTATTATAGATATTTATAATAAGTGGCATTAATCGACCAACAAAAATGATCAGTGCCAATTCAAGTTTTTATGCTTCCTAATTAGAGCTATTTATTAAAACCTTTATTAAAAATTTAAAATACTGTATAAAGTTAAGATTACTTCGTAAACAAATATTTTATTCTGTCCAGTCCAGAATAATATTTTTTTATAGGTAATTATAATTCGAAATTTTAGTGTGAATTGCTTTAACAATCAAAAATTATTATAGAGGATTGTATAAAAATATATTTAATTTATTACTATATCGAAAGCCCACGAGACTACTTTCCTCTTGCTATTTTTTAAAAATTCTTTATTGATGTTTACGAGACTTGGTAGTATAATTACTTTAGCCAAATGTCATTTTTATGCATGTATGACCAGCTTTCGCGACTTCTGGTTTCACCGAAAATAACTGCAAATTTTGATTTCTAAATGAGACACCCTGTACATTTTTTATTTTTTGAATTCTACAGATTGTTTTTCGTCCAAATGCAACAGTTTTAAATCCAGTTTTGTCCATATTTACTTTTTAAATTAAATTTCGATTTTTCATCGGAAAAATACAAACTCAATTTTATCTTTTTTACGACTGCAAAGTTTATTTTTCCTCCGCCGGAGCTTTACTTTTTACTTTCCCGTCGACAAAGGAAAAAGTGTTATCATATCAACATAGATACAAACAAACAACAAAACAAGCGTTAACAACTCAATATCTATTAAACTAAAAACAAAACTAGAATTTTTATTTATTACAACAAAGAGGTTATTATTTGATCAAACTTACTAAATAACTGCTTATCAATACGGAATTAAAACGCAATTAGAGACGCATTTTTTAAAAAATAATTATTGTTGATAGTGTCCACAGATGGCTTTATGGTACATTACTATAGCAACTATTCACTGAAACCGACCTAAGCCGCCTTGCGAACCACTCATCTTAATAAGTATTACTATTAAAAAGAAATGTTTTTGAAATAATTTTTTGACGTTTTAAGAAAAAAATAGCACATAAAATATTATACTATTAAAGAAAAATAAAGATAGGTGTCGTATTGTTTTACATGGAAGGATTCGCTTTAAAATACTGAATTAAGTGTTATAACAAAAGTTACATGTTCCTATTTTTGTTTTTGAGATATAGCAAATTACTTAAATAATAAAATTAAAAGCTTTTCTAAAAAATAAGGGATAAGATTTGGTTTGTATTTTTCTGAAAGTAAGTAAAATATACATTTTAGAATGATTATGGTGCGTTAAAGAAAAAAATAAATTTAATTTCAAAATAATTGGACAAAACTGATCTAAAAATGACACATTTGAACGTAAAATTATCTGTATAATCCCAAAAACAAAAAATGTAAATGGTGTCCTATTTGCAAATCAATATTTCCAGTCATTTCTGGTGAAACCGTAAGTTGAAAAAGCTTATTATATATGCATAAAAGTTACGTTTTTTTAAATAACAAACTACCAAGTTTCGTTTATCGATAAAAAATAAAAAAGGGCAGCCGAAAAGTATTCTCGTGGACACTAGGTATATTTATTTATAAGACCAGCTTGATGGATATTAAATATTTTCAAACACACATTTTTTTGTATTAAGAACTTTAGATATTTAGTGGCTTAAAGTCCTAACTTACCAAAATACTAGTCATTGGACGTTTATTTAAAGCAAACAAGAAGTAAACCCTCAATTTCTATTAAAAACCATTTTTTATACCGGGGTTTTGGTCACTAAGTGGTAGAAGTAAAGCATTTTCGGATTAATGAGCTAAACCATCTTTAAAGATCTTTTTGTGATAAAACTTTTTTAAAGTAAAAATAACAACGTAAGATATTAAATTTAACATGTATATTCCTCCATATTGCTTTTTTACCAGGACGTCTTGTAGAGATTTCTGTTTCTCATAATCCAATATTGAAACGTGCATTCAACTTATTAAGTTTTTCGTCTTTGTACTCTCAGTGTAGTAAACTGATAAAGTAAACAAAAGAAATACACAACACTTTAGCACAATCATTCAATCTCTTTGGATAGCTAAGGTTATATCTTATTTACTTAAATATGGAACGCTTCCTTGAAGGTGTTGACAATTCCGTATATCAAAGAAACTTTAGAAAAGATTCACAGAATCGCAAGCAGGTGTTGTATTAAAATAGTATTTAAATCTGAAACTATTCTAAGAAGTATATTTACTAAGACGAGACCGGACAACAATATTTCAAATAAAAACTGTATTTACAAAACCAACAAACAATGAATGTGATATGATATCATAAGTGTGCAATACAGGATGTTTAATTTACCCCGTTCCTTTAAAAATAAAGTAAAACAAAAATATTTAGGAATGGCGGCCCTTTCGGCCTTATATAGCGAATTTGAAAATGAAAATGTTGTTTTTTAAATTAACAATTTATGCTTTTAAATTTTATTTGAAAATTCTGTTATAACTTATAAAAAAAAACTTAGTCATTAGCCTTAATGTTCGGTTTGTTCGGGATAGGGTATATTCAAAAAATATATCTAGATAATATAAAGATATGAATCTATATTTCTTTTTCAAGTTTATTTTTTTAAAAAATTACATGGACCACAATACTTAGCATTACAAAAATAAAGAACTCCTATTCAAGGAAAAATTGGCTTTGAGACACCCCTAATTGCTTTGACGTAACTTTAATCGCTAAGTTGGCTGTGAATGCTGAAAAACAATTATCAGGGAAATAGCCAAAATCGCTAAAGTAATTTGACGTTTTAAAAAGTGTATGTCCCTGCATATTCATTGTTTGATTTTGGGTTGGTCAAGTAAAAAGAAAAAAAAAAGCAATGTTCTTTCAGAAATCCCTAAATTTTTTTTTGTTTACTTTGATTTCGAAAGGGACTGTAGAATTCATAATCCTGTATTGCACCTCATTATTTATATTCATTGTTTGTTCGGTCAAATTAAAGAAAAAAAAATCAAAACCCTATGTTCTTTCGGAAGCTATTATTTTTATTAAACTTTAGGGAACGCTTGCCTTAAAGGTGTTGACAATCCGTTATTCAAGGAAACTTTAAAAAATAGTTCAGAATTGAGGCAGGTGTTGATAAAATGTTATTTATATCTAAACATTCTAAAATTTTAGCAAAATCCACCAGTTTTCAAAAAACTGTTTTAAGAAGTTGCCTGTAAATTTGGTAAAGTATACATTGGGAAAACAAAAGGACTACTTAAAATTAGAATTTAAAAACACAAGATTCATACAGAACGCAGTGAAACGATGAGGTCACCATAGAGTGATCTGAAGCAAACATTACCCATACAAAAACCCACTGACAGAAAATTTAAAGACGCTGTGATAATTTAAAACAACCAGAATGGATACATTTTATGCCTAGCATTGACATTCCTAATATATGGTCAAACTACGGGCATTCTTCTATACTACGAATAGTATACAGTGTATCCCAAATCCGGGCTACATTTATTGCTAGGTCGTTTAGTAAACAAGATAGAGAAATGTTTAAGTGGGAAGTTTTAGAGACTGACTTTGAATGTGCAGTTAATTTTTTTCTTGACAATTAAGTTCGGAAAATATTAGCGTAAAAATGTAAATCGTCGTCTAATTTTTGCTTGTAATTCATTTGTTTGATTATCTACATATTTTGAACTATGACATTACTAGGACACTTTTGGGCAACAAACATTTTGCCACCAATCTTTTTTGTCTATTTCAGTTAATCAAAACTTGCATTTTTATATGGCGGTCAGCTTTAATTTTTTGATATTTAAACAGCTCTCCTAATTCCCTCTGTAACACCAATATTAGTTGTAACTAAACAATTTAAAATTTTTTAAAAAACACAATACACTGGACAAGGTTTGCCCGACGCCTCATTAATGCGCTTTGTCTCAATTTCCGTTATAAAAGAATGACATTAATGTGTATTTTGCAAAAAAAGCAACTTGAATTAAAAAAGTAATATTTATGTTTTGATAAAAAAATTGACAAAATCAAACCTAAACAATAATGAAAAAAAAAAGATGGTATTTCGATAATATGCAGATAATGCGCACTGACCAAATTGTTTGTTGTATTTCTTATAAACTTTGGTTTTGCTAAGTGTTAATTCATCTACCTAATTAACCTCAATTTCAAGTTTTAATTTTTATGTTATTTATTTGCAAAAGACATTTTTACCTATTTTGTGAAATTTAAAAAATACAAATCCGCAATGATATATTTTTTTAAAACTGTTGATTTAATGGAACATTTTGTTAAAATATTTGGAATAAGAAACTGTGGCATTTAAAAAGGGAAATAGCTCGAGAGTTGGTGAACAATTTTGAGTGGGTTCTTAAGGCACTTTTAAAATGTATGTAATTGTCCTTGAAGGACTCCTTAATATATAAATCAAGGTCTGGCTGATGGGTATCGGCTTCCTACCAACATTAAATTTTTCTAATTCAAGTGTTGGTATAATAAGTGAGATAGCAATACACATAAGCTGAGTTCGGTCATACTGTATAGTCGTAGGTTTACAAATAGTTCTTCAGTTACTTCTTAAAACTGGGTATACATACTAATAAAAAAATATAGGTAATTTAGAAAAAACCAGTAATTAGATTTAATAAATATTTATTAACCGATATATTTTCTTTGTCACTTAGTGTAAATGCGTAAAAAATTTAAAAAATAAATGTAATAATAAATCAGTTACCCGTGCATATTAGATTTTTCTATTATATTCATTTACATTACAGGCCCTCTTGGTTACTCATAAATGTTTTTATTCATCAACGGTTGTTGAATTTTAAATCATCCGTTTTCCATGTTAGACATCTTTCTTGTCTCAAATTTAACCCTTTAGAATCTACGTGCTCTGCTTTACTAACCACGTAACCTTAAACCGAATGTTTTATAGCCAAAAGAATTTGCTTATATATTTAAAAATATTTTTTAATTGTTAAAATTTTAAAAGTACATAATATATTTTTTTTATTTAAATGTACTTATATTACTAAATTATTTAATTTTGAAAGATTTGATATCAAATATTTTACATATTTTTTTAAAGACCTATTTATATTTTATTTCTTTAATAACTCGATTTGATGGATGAATTATTTTATTACAGACTTCAATAATTAAAGTATGGCCATAGCAAGCAGCATTTCAGCTGTGGCACAATTTAAATTTATTGTTGCATAAACTTTTATCTTAACAACTGCAACAAAATTGTTTGGAAATATAAAACCCGCTTTGCTATCCCCATAACTTTAACTTATAAATTGAGGCATAAGAATAAATATTAAATTACCCATAGTCTATTATTTACTTTTTCAAATACTCTATTTAACACAATATAATATAATTTTGTATAAGTTTTCTTTTATATTGTTAAATAGATCGTGTTTTTGGAAATGACTATGATCGTTTTTGATTTAAAGTAAGTCGCCATCAACCGTTTCGACTCGGCGTCGAAGTTTACTCAGAAACAGTTAACTTATAATCAAAATTATAATTAAGAATTTTACTATTTTTTTTCTGTCCAAATTATTACCTAAAGAAAAACTACTCGTTGAAAAGTGTTTTTTAGTTTGTTCGTACCTGCAATAGTTAAAATTTTGGTTACTACCGAAATAATTATTTCAAAAATATTTGTTTTTTTGCGGGCAAAATAATTTTGAAACTTAAAGATTTTTAGAGTTTCTATGACGCATAAATGGCCGGTGCCAAAATAGCCCCGACCTTTTAAAACGTTCGCCAGATTCCTACCAAAAACTACATAACTATTCTATAAAACTATTTTTTCAGATTTATACGCAATTTGTATGAAAATCTATTAAATATGTTTACCAAACATTTAATTAAAAACAACTTTTAATGCAATTTAAAAATATTTTGAGACAAACTTATTGTGTTGTATAATGTTATAAATTAAGTAAAATGTCCAGAAAAATATAACTTAAATCGACGCCAATGACAAAACAAACAAAATCCTGGATAGAAATGATGTCCCATTTAGTCGCTTTTACAAAATGTTTTTATCAAATTAGAAGTTTGTCCTTAAAAACAAACTAAATATATTCCAATGACGACAAAGTTTGTGTCCATAAATTTTCTTGTTTTTCGTTTTGAGACGAAATCAAGTTTACGTAACTCAATTGAGCACGAAAAGCTAAATATGAATATTTTATTCAAACGTTTTTATCCACTTAAGATGCCTAGGTGACCTAACTTTTATTCGTATTAAGTAAATTTTCAGAAAGTCAATAGATTTAGTTTAAAAATATTGGATATGTTATATATATATATATATATATATATATATATATATATATATATATATATATATATATATATATATATATATATATATATATATATATATATATATATATATATATATATATATAATATATATATATATATATATATATATATATATATATATATATATATATATATATATTCAGTTAGACAGGAGATTATATATATCAATATTAATATGGGGATCATTTTATACTAATTTCTTTAAAGGTTTTAAGGTTTCTTATAGAGAACAACAAACGTGAGTCATTCTGTACATGAGTAAATAAATATGCTACAAAAACATTTAATAACTTGTATTTATTAAATAAAAATCTAATACACAATAAAAAAGATATGGTGTGTCATACAAAGTGGTATTGTGGAGCTACAAAAATATTAATTTAAATGAATTAAAAATTATTGTTATGTATGATATATTAAAATTATAATCCCAGGAAATGTTTTTATATATGATTTATAAACCCACTTAAACTTTATGTTTTCTAAATTTTATTTACTTTAAAAATTCCAGTTTATAGCTAGTTCATTTTTTATTGCATTAATTGGTCAATAAAAACACAAAGTTTATAGTTTGGGGTTCAAATAAACTCATATAAATTTATTTTTGTAATTTTGTTTAGTTGTTTAAGAAACTACGGGTGGAATACATATGGGTGAATCAAATAAAAACCTAATACATAATTAAGAAGATACGGTGTGTCATACAAAGTGGTATTGTGAAGCTACAAAAATAATATTTTAAATAATTCAGAAATTATTTTAATGTATGATATAATAAATAAATAATCCCAAGAAATGTTTTTTGCATATGGTTCATGGACCGACTTAAATTTTATGTTTTGTTAATTTTATTTACTTTAAAAATCCCAGTTTATATATAGTTTTCTTTTTTTTGCAAGTTGCATTAATTGGTTAATAAAAACACATGTTATTTTTTTTTAGTTGTTTGAGAAACTACGTGTGGAATACATAGCGTGAATCATATTTGGTGTTATTGTGACAGACAAAAATAATAAATGATAAAAAATGAAAAATTGCTTTTCTGTATGATCCATTAAATAACGGGTCTTAAATTTTTTTTTTTTTGATATGTTATATAAACCGGATGAACATAAAATTACTCTTACACCCTTTATTTTCTTAATGGAAACATAATACTTTTAAATTAAAAGATGATATATTGTGTCCTTGGGTATCGACTTTTGATACAATAATATCTGCCTATTACTTTCGGTTTTAAAGGAAGTGACGTAAATTTTGTTTTTTTAAATGAAACATTTTGTATATTTTAGAATCAAATTTCACAAGCCATTCCTATATAATATAATATAAAAAGGCATGTGTCGTCTCCTATCCTTATTGTTGTTGACTTTTAAAAAAGTGGCGATTAAAAATGTTTACACATTATGCAGTTACATGGGAAAACAAAAGGGTATTTTACCTAAAAAATTTTAAGGTTAAGATAAAAGTCCCAATACAGAAAAATGTTTAGAAAGATATTCCTAATTAAGATCTAATGTTCAGTATACAGCGTGTTTTTTAACTTTTTAAAGTAACATTAAGTCAATTTTCGCATCATTTCCGCTAAAGCTGGAAGTAGTATTATTATAACCTCAGCAGATAAAATTACCAAAAAAGTTAATTTAAATGTATTGAATTGTTAGGATATTAAAAGGATAGGGTATTTTTTTTGGCAAATTATAAATGTAAATAAGAACTTAAAAAATTAGTTCTGCTTAATTTTGCTAGCTACATTAATCAGATCAGAAAGATTGTTTTTATAATTACATTTAAAAGCTTTCATTTTTTAAGTTAAATATAACGTATAAATAGGCTAAACCTAATAAATATTTTTTTGAGAATAACAGAATTATTAAAAATTCAAATAGTGGGCTGAAATAAATGTCAATTCTCATAGTATTTCTAAACCTACAAAAATATGTTTTGCAGTGTTTTTCTTACAAAATGTTTAATATATTGCTAGGTCAGTCAAGGGAAAAAGCTTTTAGTTCTTAAAAAAGGTTGTAAAATAAACTTGATTTGCCATAAAAATTAATGCTTCTAGATAAACAGTTGTATCTTGCTTATGACAGTATATAGAAAAAAACTTTTTACAATTTTTTTCTATTGTGGAGTAATTATCCGGTGGTGATAATATATTTATATATATATATATATATATATATATATATATATATATATATATATATATATATATATATATATATATATATATATATATATATATATATATATATATATATATATATATATATATATATATATATATATATATATATATATATATATATATATATATATATATATATATATATATAGTATATATATAAACTTGATAATTGATTTATCATCTTGAATTTTACTTATATTAGACAACTTTGTTACTCGGGGGGTTTAGTTTAGTTAATAAAATAACTAAGCTAAACATTTTGAGCTAATAAAGCTTAGGCTTTTACCACTATAAAAAGTTCAATTTTCTATTGGGTAAAGAGGCAAACAGAAACTTACTGGAATGACGCCCCAGGCCAAGGACAGGCAAGGAGATTTATTTCACATTCGTCTAAGTATGCTAAAAAGCTATTAGAACTTTAAAAAATTAATAGTTACTGATCTATCATAGCTCTCTGAGGTATCACCTCAAAAAGACGGGAAACACTGACAATGAGAGCTAAAGGTTTTGTGACAGATCGAGTAGAAGCACGAAAACAATATATATAAATTTTAATCCCCGAATATATAAAGAAACTTGCCTTTGTAAACATCTTTAACTTTGCAAAAAGTTTCAGAATCAAAAAGATCAACTAATGTAGGATTTTTTAAAAAGATTTTTTTAGGTTAAAGTGGAAGTAGGGGTATATTAAGCCAGGTGACCCCATTTATTACAATACAATAATACTGATTATATAAAGGGCCTGAGAGTTCAATTTAATTTTTGCCCTTCATGCGAGCTATATATATATTCCATAACAGATGTTGTTTTAAAAAAAATGTTACTATAAATATACTTTTGGTAAATGGCCTATCATTTAAAAATAGTCACTCCCTATAAAATATAATTTTTATATTAGAATAAGGTTTTTTATAACTATATATAATAGCATAATGGACTATTTCTTAAAACTAAAAACATTTTTATTTTACAACTAAGTGGATAAGATAAATGGTTTAGTGATTATATATATATATATATATATATATATTATATATATATATATATATATATATATATATATATAATATATATATATTCCATAACAGATGTTGTTTTAAAAAAAATGTTACTATAAAATTGACTTTTGGGCTAGAGATGGCCGTCACCACTTTAAAACAAGTACGCTCCACTCCCTATAAGAAACACAATTTTTATAGAGTGGCGAAATACACGTTTTTTTTTGCTTAACTATTATTACGCCACAGCATAATGGACTATTTCTTAAAACTAAAAACATTTTTATTTTACAACTAAGTGGATAAGATAAATGGTTTAGTGACATAATTAGCAAATCATACTTGCTGCAAATATCTTACTCTTCAGGTCTTATAAAACAAATAAAGGTAGTTTAATTAATGTACCAGAAGTGTAACTAGGGCGTTTATGGCTCACGGCATGAAAATAATGGCTCAAGGCGTTAAGTAAAGGCTTTTAGGCGCTTAAGGCTACAAGCGCTTATTATACCGCCAAAATATATAAAGTTTGGGGCACAAACGTTTAAAGACAGATTAAAACAACAAATGTAGTAGTAATAATCGTTATCATAATTTATCAGCCATACAAATTTTATATGATTGTAATGAATTTATACTTATTAAATGTATTTTTTGAGTTTTTATATGGATCATTATATTTAAGATATGTTTGTAAAACTGCCTTAATATATTAAAATTTTTAAGGAAATAGACAATGTCTCAAACTTAAATTAATTATCTTAATAAGCAATTTCTTTTCGGATACTTACGAATAAAAGGTAAAATGTGGTGAAATTGTATTAAAACAGCCTAATATTAATGATAAGCATGAATTGGCTTCGTTGCCGCCAAACATTATAGTTGCTACCTAATACCAAAATTTTATATATTTTTAAATTACACAGCCCCACAATATTAAAAAAGTTGACGGTCCAAAATACTTGACTCTTGTCTCTTTATGTATTTGGAGGTCCAAGGTCAGTTTGACCTCATTAGGGCTGGGGGTCGTTGATACTGGGTCATAATAAAGATATTTAGTCAAATCTGCAGAATTACACAGCCACAAAAGAGTCCAAAGAGTTCCATGGTATTTTTATGTTTTTGAGTCACTAACATTAGGGCCAGTTTGACCCCATCGGGTTAAGTATTTCAAGGTCAAGCAAATTAATTGCAACCAAATTTGAAAAGTGTATATTTATGTTCTTGAGGTCACTGAATACGAGTCATGTGGTCAGTTTGACCCCATAGGGTAAGAATGAAAAGATATTTTAAGGTTAAATCTGCAAAATTACACAGCACACAAAAAAATTAAGGGCCCGGAAGAGTTGACCATGGTATTTTAATATTTTTTGGGTCACCAAATTCGAATTCAAGGACTATAAATCAGGGGTTTATGCACCAAATTTAATGGGGTCAAACCGAACATGGATTCGTATTCAGCGACTTCAAAAACATAAATATACACTTTTGAAATTTGGTTGCAACCAATTTTGGAGATTTGACCCTAAAATGTCCTTAACGCTGACCTGATAGGGTCAAACTGACCCCGGATTTGCATTTAGTGACCCAAAACATACAGATACCATGGTTAATTCTTTCAGACCTTTATTTTTTTGTAGGGCATTTTATGGTCAAATCGCATCCAAATTTGATGAGGTTAATCTGACCACGGATTCGTATTCAGAGGCCTTTAAAACATAATTCGGTTGCGATTTATTTTGTAGATTTGTCTTTAAAATGCCGTTGACCCTTACCTGATGGGATCAAATAACCCCGGATTCTAATTTAGCGACCCCAAAAACATAGAGATACCATAATCTAATTTTTCGGACCTTTAACTTTTTTTATTTTGTGGGGCTGTGTTATATTAAACATTTTGTCTACATAAAAAAAAATATATTTTTTCATAAGAAAAGGCATATAATTTTCACCTTTTTTAAAATGTTTTAAAAATAATTGTCACAGTCAACCAAGGCTGCAAACTTTAATACTAATGTAGCGTGGGTGTCTTGTGTAAAGTAAGCGGTAATTTATCGAAACTTGACTTTAGGATTTGGAGGTTTGGAGGAGAAGAAAAGGGCTTTAATTCCACAACCTAGACACTCTAGGGAATAAAGAACAAACAAAGTAAATAGTTGGGGACCTGTCCAGTGGAGCTGTAAAGTAATGCATCAGTGTTGCACTCAGTGTTTTTCTACTAAAAGAGAGCTTCAGAGGAATAATACTGACTTATTCGTCGGAGCAGAAGGCGTGAAAATACCCGTTAAAAGTAAAAAGTCTCCCACAGCTTGTTGTTTTTACTATTCCTGTTTAATAATACGTGAAGTCCAATTGATTTTATTAAAAATTAATTTTAATTATTATATCATATTTAACTGCCACTGACAATATGTTTGTTTTAATAATAATAAGGATTCATTACTCTAAAACAATCATTTACTTTATATTGTATTTTATTTTAAACGAAAGCAGTAATAAGGACCGGAATTTAAGTTTTTAACATCCGTTATATAGAATATTTAACCACAACTTCTAAGTGACCCTTACTTTCGAAAGATGGATTTTAAAGTTTTCAGCGGTTTAAACTAAAAAGTTGGTAAAGTTTCTACTAAATATGTTGATTTTACGCTTAGGAAAATATTATACGTTTATAAATTCAAAAGATTTGTTAAAAAATAGGATATTTAACAATATAATATTATTGCCTTATTGTCATATAAGATTTCACAATTTTTCGAGAAAGCAGAATAAAATAAAACTATAATAATAATAATAAATGTTTGACGGCTCTACAATTATTTTTATAATTTTATGTTTGTTTGTTGTAATTGTTGGCATAAATGTTTTGCTATTTAAGCATTGATTTCCCTTTCAATGCTTACAGTACTAATTACACTTGTAGTCAAGTTTTCTGCAACCACATCTGTTGTTGCAGTTCGTTTTGCAGGAAAATATATATAAAGTCTTTTACTAAACTATCCGGAATCATAGGTTTATAGGACAAAATTGGCTTCAGAATTTTTTCAATGTATTTTATTTCCACCCCCACCTACAAGGGCCAATGCTTTGTCTAAATCATAACTGGCATTGAAAATATACACGTCCATGTGTTTTTTAGCGCTCCCCCTATAGGTGGCAGCAAATTTAGTGCAGTTGATTTCCATTTCTTAGCATAAAAATACCACTAGTCATTTTACGGAACCGATGTTGGAACATTTAAATATAAAATACTTTTAAATTTAAATTTTGTACTATTATCAGTCGGCCATTTTGAATTTTTCGATTTTCTCTTTAAATTTGTAATCAGAGGGTTTAAAAACCACCTAGTATAAAATTTGGACGATTATTTATGCGTTTTGGAGCAATTGGTAACATTTTTTTTAAACGAGTGCTAAATATATGCAGTTTTTAATGCAATTATGCAGTCAAAACGGTCCATAAAATATCCTAAATGACCCAATATGTGTTTAAAACCTTGTATTAAACGTTTTTTTCTATTTTTGTTCACAATTTGTCTCATTTTAAATTGAATTTCTTTGAAAAATGCCCAAAAATCGCAAAAAATGCACTTTTTTGCATATTTATGTACCTTCAGGCACTTTTTCAACCTTTCAATTATCCGGGTTATGATTTTTCGATTTTTCATACTTAAGACATATTATTATATTCTAAGTAATAAAATAAAAAAAATAAAATTATAAGAGTGTACTCAAACAGCATAATAATTAGATACAAGTTTACAACACAAATTTTTATATGTTCTTTAGAATTCCATTTAACATCAAGATAACTTCGCCATAATTTACTACAGGGGGGCTCTCTAAATAATTATTTTATTTTATGACTTAATAATAATTAACATTTAACAATATATAAACATATACAAAATTAAAGTGTTGCACAAATTTAATCTAATTAAAAATAATAAAAGATGTTGTTTTAAATATTTGTTATTACAGATGATTAAACGTTTTCATTCTAAAACATAAAAATAAAATATTTTTTGGACTTGTTGCAGATTTTTTAAGCTCGTTAAAATTGGTTGTTGTGTGAGAGAGATTATTTTATTGTTGAAAACTATTGTTAGATAAAATAAAAAATAAGATCACGATTTGTAATTGAAAATAAATTTATGTTTAATCTACTACCTACCTAGTTAATTTGAATAAGAATCGCAGGGCTAGTTAGAATCTATTTCAGGGAGCAATCGTAAGTTAAATATTCTAAACTTTGGTGGTGGCTAGCACACTAAGGATGAAACAAGGGGTTTTAGAAGCTAAAATTTTAAGAAATTTTCTTATATTTTTCTTAAAAGCGTAAAAATACTTTTTTATTTGGATTTCGGATAAACAATTTATATTTTAATTTTTGATTTACATATGGAAAATACATTATCTTTCCGGGCATTACTTTATGGTAGTTTTTTAAATTCTAATAATAAATTCCAGCATTTAAATGATATTACCAAATATGTAAAAGGAATGTTAAGAAATAAACTTTAAATTGCAAATATTAATATACGATCAAAATCTATTGGGTACTTTAATATTTTGTTAAATAAAATATAAAACATTAATAAACAAAACAAATAATTTTAGTAAAATAAACAAGAATATTTTCTTACACGACGTGCCACAATGGATCCTGAATAAATTATACGTTGTTTTTTTAACATTCCTACAGTCCAATAAAATTAACCAAATAAAGTTTTATTAACAAAATTAAATATATATAATTTTAATATAGCACAAATTAAAAAAAAACAATTAAACTACTTTAGGCTAAACCCATTTCAAGAATAAAAAGGTTAAATATTTTTTAAAACAATATATTGACGTATTTTACTCAGATCATGTAGATACTATATGTTGATTAAAATGACATTTTTTGAATTTAAAATGTTTCATTGTACAATAAAGCTACAGGAGTGTTTACCTTAAAACTTGGCATTTACCTAATTGACTAAAATATTTTTAGCTTTCATTATTCATATTCTAAAATATTGCCAGCTTAAACTTTAATACTCTTTTACAAAACCCTTTTAACCTTTAAACTTTTTACCAGCATTTGTTTTAAAATTTATCAAATATATTTTATGGATAATGTGTCTGTTTTTTTTTTTGTTGCTTTTGGTAATAACGCTCATTTAGGTAAAAATTTTAACTGTCCGTTTTTAGATTTAATAAATATTTTAACTTTTTTATCGTTATTTGTATAATCCACTGTAAAGGGTTTTTTATGTTGTATACAAGGTGTTTTCAAAGTTGTGTCATTTATTTAAGCAGTATATCTCAAAAAAATTAAATGCATTGGTATAATTTTTTCTTTATGAAAATTAACCATTTCTGTTAGAATGTTGATAAAAAAGTCCCTCTAGCGGGGACGTGTGAAACTAACAAAACTTTAAATATTTTAAGATTTATAACCCAAGAATAGTTTTTTTCAACTAGGTCAAGTTTGTTAAAATCGGCTCAGCCGTTTCAAAGATACAGGGTGTCTTTGACGGAAACCTTTGAATACCCCCCACCACTTTATTTTTAGAGATATAGCAAAAATTGTCAAACAAAAAAGGTTCAGATTATCCTCGACTTTAAAGATCAGGTATTTTTTGTTGGGTTATTATAGCAAAATTCACAGAAACATCACTTTTTTTAGATTCAAGATTGCAGTTAACCCCCTAGCGGCTATTTCAGAAACTTGAAAATAATTTGTAGCTATTTCTCTTGACCACTTTTACTAACAATATTTTCTCCCCAACGCTGTGCGATAAATATTTTCTGAGATACAGCCGGCCTCCTTTCTTAGTTGTACACCCTGTACAAGTTACTTTACTTCACGCACAAGGCTTTTGGGTAGCTTTGTTCCAAATTGTTTTTTACATTTTTAACTGGAAAAAAAATTATTAAAATTTATTTTTTTATATTTGAAGACTGAAACATTTAAAAATTAGTTTATTTGCTCACCTAGATGGCACTTTTAAACATTATTTAAATTGTTTTACTATTAACATCTTTTCGTATTAATATGCTTTACTGGTTGATTTGGGATTAGTCTGTTAGATGACGCCAAAGTCGTTTAAATCTCTTCTTACTTTTATAAAGGATAGTTTTATTGACTTAAAAAGCCTTCGTCAGTCGTGTCTTGGCTTACAGCAGATGTGACCATCCCCAACAAGGGTGAAACATGTAGCCGACTTAGCCACACCCGAGGTTTCCATCCTTTTGGAAACCCTGTAGTATATATGATTTAATACATAAATAACCTTATTTTGCCTAAAATAAAAAATATTAATCTTATTTACCTTAATACATACTTTACGGATAACCATGACTCATTTTGTTTTAACCTAATTTACAGCTTTAAACCTTTAAACGACATAAGCAATACATTATTAACATACCCCGCTAACACCATAAATCATTTTTAGTTTTATAAAATCCACAAAAAATTTAATTTGATTTTCCATTGGAATCGTAAATCTTACCGGAGAATAATAATTTTTCTTGTGCTCTTTTCTTACTTTTTACCTGGGTATTTAGCTTGAAAGACTTTGGAAGTTAAATTTTAAAGTTTAAACAGAAACTTATGTTAATTTGGCAAAGTCCAGGGAAACTTATTTAAGATTTAGATCTTCTCAGATTTAAATTTATAAATGTGTTTTATAATTTTTTATCAGGTAATACTATAAAAAAGAAGATAACTAAAAAAAGAGTTCTAATTAGTTATAAACAAGGTATATGTTTTTCTTTATCTCTAGGATAGGCAACAAAGGCTTCTATAAAGCCTTAGTAGTAGGTGACATATGTGTCGGGTTTTAAAACAATTAACTATAAAAAATATTTTTCTGCACAACGGGGCGTAAAATATAATTTTACGCTTTCATTTAAATTTCACTTTTAGTAGGCGAAAATATTACAAAATCGCCCGTATTTATATTAAACAAAAAAACAATAAAACTAAATAAGGCCTCAACTCTTGGTAAAACAACAATTTATTTATTTAACGATGTACAGGGTGGTCGTAAAATAAGAAATACATTCATTATCGCGTAGGAGCGGCAGAAAAAATATTCTTTTGAATGAAACCCCTGCATATTATTGTATATTCGGTTTCTTTGGAATATTCTTAAAAATTTTCATGTAGCATGTGCTATACCTAAGTCCAAGCGTTTTGGGGTTATTCTCTTTCGAAATTTTAAAAATGAGATATTTCGGCAAAAATCAAGACTTGCATTAAACTATGCACGCTAACTTCAAACCCAACACTCAACACAGAGATCGGCCGTCCAGGAAACTTGTAGTCAGTATGAGTGAAGCGCAAAAAAGTCAAGTATGCTTTGCACTTATGACGCGAGAAACAAAAGAATTAATGTCAATAGTTATTATTATTGTCATTTTATGTGTATTTTCGTAACGTTTTACTAATTTTTAAAAGACTTTTCGTTTTCTTATAACTAAATTACATTAGAATGCGGCTCACTGAGAAACAGCACATAGAGGTTTTGATGGGCTACGGTGAGAGTTAGTACACAGCAAGTAGTTTGTGAGTTATTTTATCAAAAATACCCCAATCGTTCGCCAATATCAAAATCTACAGTAAGCAAAATTGAGCACAAGTTTATGCAATTTGGTGATGTAAGAGATGTCCCTAGATGTGCTCGTCCTCAAGTTGATGATAATCAATAATTAAAAGTCTTACTGGCGGTTCAAGATTATCAGCATGTGGTGTCTAGGTAGATATCAAGTGACGTGGATATTGGAAAAACAACAATTCTTAAAATACTACATACAAATAAATACCATTTTTATAAAATGCAAGTTCATTCATAGGATTTCTGGGAACCTCCAAAATTAACAACCTAATAGAAATGCCAAACTATCTGTGCTGAGTGAAAGAAGAACACACACACAATTTAACACAATTGTGTCTCCGGTAGCGTAGTGGTCAGAGTTTCGGCTCGCGGGCCCGGCGATCCGGGTTCGATTCCCAGTGCCGGAGAGACGCTTTTAGGTAGTAGTTATCTAAAAATAACGTCCGTGGTGGCACTACCGCGTTGTCTAAAAGGTGCTGTGAAATGCAATATTTGCATGTTTCAGTGCTTGGACAACGTTGACGGAACAACTGGGAAGAAATGGGTTAAACACCGGAAAACTCGGCACTCACGATATTTTGGTACTTAGGTTTATATATGTATATATAATCCGTAGGATATAATATACATATATAATAATCCTTCGTGAGCTGTCATAAAGATAAAAAAAACACAATTTAATAAAAAAATCAATGTGTGGGCTGGCGTTGTTGATGTTACAATAATTATAGGGCCTTTCTTTTTTGGCGAAAATTTAACAGGCGAGAGATACTCGTACCTACTTAATTTTTTAGAAGAAGAACTTATTTCAGCTCCGGCTATCATTTTTCCTGATTATAACGTCCCGATTTGCCACATCATAATATCTGGTTGCAACAAGATGATGCTCCCCACATTTGGCTGTGAGAGTTCGTACTAATTTGGACGATATTTTTCCAAACAAGTGGATTGAAGGAGGTGGTTTTATTGAGTGGCCGCCAAGGTCACCCGATTTAACACCACTGGACTTTTTTTATGGGGATAAACTTTGTTTAAGTTAACGAAATTTTTTTTCGATAAATAAAACATTTCTAAAATTTATTTTTTTGTTTTCTTCATGACATTTTTCACTATTCCAAGTTTAAATGAGAATAACTCAAAAACGCTTAGGTATAGAACATGCTCTATGAAAAATGTTAAGAATTTTCCGAAGAATCCGAATATGCAAAATAAAATATACAGGGGGTTCCATTTAATAAAAAGATATTTTTTTCACTTTTATTTTAAACACCCTGTATATCTACATTTTATGTCAGAATATGCGCAATAGAAGAAGAAAATCAATGGATCCGAGCGGTTAAAAAATGGTGGTTTACGAGATAATGAATTTATTCTTTACTTTACGACCATCCAGTATTAAAAGGACACTGACTATAATTTAAAACATTAAAAACTGGTAAATTTCTTTTTGCCGATTCTTTTTAATGTGTAATATCAATCTCTTAGATATTAACATTGACTAAACTAAATTGCCGAAAGAGCCTGTGTTGCTGAAACTTATATTTTTTGGCTATTTGAATTTTATTTTACACAAAATCTTTAATATAATCCTCGGCCACAATCGAGAAGCGCGAACCTCCATCTCTTTACAGTCAATAAATCTCCTACAGAGTCAGCTATATTACAAGATCAGCGTATGCCTTTTTGACTTTACTGGCAACAACTGTAGGAAGACTTTCTCCGCAGCTTCTTCTATTTCTGGACTATTTTGGCTGATAATTTAAATTTGAAAACCACTTTTTTGATAACTTTTTTGACACCACGTGTAATTATTCTTTGCCAATTTAAATTTAATTAATTAATTTGACATAAGCTTAACAGATTTTTTTAGCAGCGGGCGTAAAAGTTTTTTTATGTCTTAATAATTGATGTTAGGTTAAGATGACTTTTCTCCATTTTTTACATTCTGGAGAAAATTTAAATATTCTTTTTATTTAAACTGATTTTCTCAGAAAAAAAGAACTGCAAACAGTATAATTTTTATACGGGAAAAAAGACTAAAGGTTTTCTTTAATTAAACCAAACTTTTTTTGTTTAGACTTTTTTTAATATGCCATTTGCCGACTTAGAACTGGCTTTAAACAACAGAAAATTATACAAATTTTATTTTCCCCGAGCTGTGCTTAACTTTTAAAGTTATTTGTATAGGTTACAATTACAAAAGAAACTTTCAAATTGTTTTTAAATTAATATTTGTAAATAATGTGATAATATGTATACCTTCGCCTTTACCAAATAAAATAAAAATATAAATAATTTCTTTAAAATACATCTTAAAGTTTTTTTTTATCTTGGGACAGTCCACGAAGGCTGATGCCTAAGTACTAACGTACCGTGGGTGTCTTCAGTGTGGTGAGAGGGAGTTTGTTCACACGGGACTTAAACTTTTGGAGATTGGGAGGAGAAGAAAAAACTTCTGCGGGCAGCAGGTTCCATAGTCTTGACACTCTAGGAATAAAGCGGGAAGTTCGGGGCCTCTCTAACTGAACTGTAAAAGGATGCATAAAAGTTGCACTACGTGTTGCTCTGTTGGGAGCTGCCAGAGAAGGAATAATACTGGCCAATTCCTCTGAGCAGAAGCCGTGAAAATACCTATAGAAGAGCGACAGATCCCCTACAGCTCTACGATGGGCAAGAAGAGGAAGCCTTTCTGTGAGCGTTGGATCATTAATAAGACGAACAGCTCTTTTTTGAATGGAGTCCAGAATGCTAAGTGTTGTAGGGGACGCCATTCCCCAGACATGAGAACAATATTCCAAAGAGGGTCTGATTTGGGATACATACAGAGTGTACAGATTGGCAGAAGAGAAATATTTTCTGGCTCGAAAGAGGAATCCAATCTTTTTTGAAGCTGCCGAAGCTATGGATGAAATGTGTTTGTGCCAGTTGAGGTTATTCTCAAAAGTAATGCCGACTAGATTAAATGACTCTTTGTTCTGCAGAACTTGGCCGCTCATATGTAAGGGATGAGCATTCGCAGACTTTTTTCGCGACAGCGAACATGACTGTGTTTTTGAGGCATTAAACTGAACACGATTTTTGGCGCCCCAATCCAAGATAAGTTTGAGGTCTTGTGAAAGAGATATCTGCATTGACCTGCGCTTGTTTTCAAAATCAGAATTACACGGTGGCTTAAGAAATTGAATACTAGAGTGGAGGGTACAATCGTCAGCAAAACTATGAATGGGATTGATTGTGGAAGAGAGAAGATCGTTAATGTGTAGAAGAAACAGCGTGGGTGCCAGCACTGAGCCCTGGGCACCCCAGCATTAATTTGGTAGAAGCTGGAGGAATGACCATCTACACTAACTGATATACGTCGATTAGAAAGGAAACTGGAAAGCCAAGAGCAAAGCTTAGGTGGAAGACCGTAAGAAGGAAGTTTGTTAAGAAGCCCATCATGCCAGACCTGATCGAAAGCTTTGGATATGTCAAGAGCAACGATCTGGGATTCACCAAGAAACTCAAGGGACTTGTTCCAGTTGTGTGAGACAAAGGAAAGAAGATCAGCTGTGGATCTACTGTGACGGAATCCATATTGTCTATCATGTAAGATCTTATGTTTTTCCAGATACTTTAAGATTTGGGAATTAATGAATTTTTCCATAACCTTGCAAACAACTGAAAGAAGAGATATAGGTCCATAGTTAGAAGGGAGACTTTTGGATCCTTTTTTGGGGACAGGTTGCACACGTGCAGCTTTCCAACTCTCCGGGAAAATGCCCGTGTCGTAAGAGATTCGAAAGAGGCGAGTTAAGATGGGTGCAAGCTCGGGAGCACATTTTTTTAAGACGATTGCTGGTATGCCATCTATCCCAGACGGTTTTTTAGTATTAACAGAAGAAAGAATACGCTTGATCTGTTTGACTTTAAAAATTATATCGGACATTTTATGAGAAACAGGGACAACTGTTGGAAGAGGAAGATTAATAGGAGGATCAAGCGTAGAATTGGCAGCAAATTGTTTGGCAAATAGTTCGGCTTTTCCTTTGGAAGGTAGAGACAATTTCATCTGCAGAGATTAGGGTGGAAAAGAATTTGTGCAAAAGTTCTGACTAATATTTTTGGCAAAGGACCAAAAAGCTTTACTGCCATTTGAGCAAGAGAGAACTTTATCTTTTATTCGATTGTTAAAACGGTCTTTTGCTTCTGAGATGGTCTGATTATACTGATTTCTTGCTTCGATGCTAGCCTGTCGATTTTCGGACTGGGGTTTTGAAGAAACTTTTGTGGGCTTGAAGTTTTAAAAGTCTGGCTTTGTCACAGGATTTAGAAAACCACGGTTTGTGATTTGAAGTTATGGGAGGTTCTTTTTTAGTGTGGGGAATATAGGTCTCAATGCCTAGTTGGGAATCTCAGAGAAGAGTAAAGGTAGGTTCTGCATAGATTAGATCTAGTGAGCGGAGTTGCTGATTGGAAATTTTCTGCTGCTCTGCCTGTGTATCAGTTTTAGTGGAGCCTAGCGAATCCTTATTATGAACATTAAAATCCCCGAGGACGATTACTTCGGCCAATGGAAACTGGGAAATAATATTGTCGATCTTTATTGAAAGGAAATTAAAGAACTCGTTGTAGGAATTGTCAGACGGGGACCGGTATATACAGCAGATGAATTTAGTAGAAGATCTGAAAGTAAGTTTAAGCCAAAGAATATCAGGCCTACCCGATTCGAGGTTAGAAACCCTAACACAAGCCAGGTCGTTGCGAACGTAAGCACAAACGCCGCCATGGGGTCGAAAAGATGAAATGAGTTCATAACCTGGGAAAAGGAGGTGGTTGGTTGCTGTTTTGGGACTTATTTGGGTTTCGGTAAGAAATAGTATGTGGGGTTTGGAGGATTGAAGATAATGGTGAACAGAGTTCACGTTAGAGTTAAGCCCACATATATTTGTAAACGATATCAGACTTTTCGATGGTGGCCCCCCAAATGTACCCCTCGCCCGGAGAACCGAATGGGGGGGTATTTTACCTCCGGATAACTTTACGTTCGGGTGTGCCATCATCATTATTTCAAAATTTTAGTAGAGTGGAAAAAAAAGAGAAAGGAAAAGAAAAAGAAAGAAGAGGAAGAAGGAAAACTAAAAGAGAAAGAAGGAGCAGGAAGAAGGAAAGGTTTTTAATACAAACCCGAGTATATATTTTTATTTATCTACATTTAAAGCCAAATATGAATAGGCTTCACAGATACGCCGGCTATATCTAAATTCTTTAAAAAATGTAAAGAAACAAATTAGGATTCTGTGGTAATAAGTATTTCGTTTAAAATTAACTAGTTCATATTTAAAAAGTCGTTGTAGATATTAGAAAAAAAAACTATTATGCTCCCCATTTCCAAACTTCACGTGTTTGGCTGTTTTATTTTTTTTAGGTTATACAAGAAAATTTCATACATTTAATATGTGCAGCAAAGACGCCTGCTGTTATGTTTCTGGCCCTCTTTCACTTATTATCACGCTCTCCGCGTTCCGTCTTCCATCACAAACTTCGAAACGTAGCTTGTCTCATGAGGCAGGAATCACTGATTTAAAAAAATGTTAGCTATAAATGTAAGTTATATGTACTATTTTATTTGTTAAACAGCCTAAAACTAAACTTAAAACTTTAAATGCGTTTTTCTCGAAACTACTTTTTTCGGAAAGTTTGTCACAGAATCTTAAGTTCTAATTAAACGATTTTCATAAAAGATAGCATGCATTTTCTTTATATATCTCTTTATAGCAGGAACCAACAAAAACTCGAAATTTTCAATTTTAACTTTTTTTTTAAAGGTCGGAAAAGTTAAAAAATAACTGAAGAAAATTTACCTTGTTTTTGAGAAACCGCCGTTTTGCAAGAAAATGTATATTTTAAATTTTTTACAGCCTATGCCATTATGACATTTGTACTGATAAAGAATCCACCTTTTTTATTTTTCAGATGACCAGACGGGTGGAAATCGTGAGAAAATGGACACGCTCTTTTTTTCCCCTCTTCTTTAACAGCGTGTTATATATTTTTTTTCTTTAAATTTTTTTGTGAGTTTTTAAAGTATAAATTAATAAATGACACAACAATGGATTGTTGAAATAATATTTGTTTTTTTATTGACTGTCAAAATTTGGGCTTGTGGACCGAATGCATGATTTTTGTATTAATAACTATTTCACGTCTAGTAGTTATAATGATCTGGGTTAATTTTGTTTTTTTAAACTACGATCTAAGCGTTTTAAGTTAAGAATAAAATTGCTCTCAAAATTGAAAAACGTTTTTGTGCATAAAATACTAATTTTTGAAATAATTTTAAAAAATGTAAGAATTGAATATGCAGGGTGTCTCAAAAGAATTTTTTTTACTTATCTGTCATTTTTTTGTCAATTTTCCATACGAATATTAGGAAAAATTTAAGAACAGACCAATAAATCATTTAAAGAGGCGAAAAAAAAATGGACATAAAAGTTTTATACACGAAATATTGTTCTGATTTGAAACTGTGTTTTTAACATAACCTTGTTATTTAAATATCAATATTGACATTTGTCGGGTTGTTTGCCTAAATAGCAAAACTATCGTAGAAATATTATTAAAAATAACTAGGGTAATAATTTGTTTCTGTTTAATGAATTCGAAAGTAGCAAGTAATAATACGAATACTAGAGTAGTAAGATCAATAAAAACAAAAATTTAAAAATTAACTTTAAATGTTAAAAAATTATTATGATTTAGGGTGTCGCTAAAATATTTAATTAAGTAAAGAAAAGGTAAAAGAATTAAGAAGGAGGGTAAATAATGTGTCTATCCTATAAGAAAATATGTAGAAAATGTGGGTCTTAATTTGCGTGACAAAAATTTAATAAGATTTTTTTAAGATAAAAAAATTGGAAAATAAATTACCATAATATATAAAAGTTTAACGGATGTCATCATGAAATTTGCAACTAATATTATATCTTTAAACATTTTGCTTGTGTATAAGGTGGGTCAACAATAACCCTTTATAAATTTATTAAAAAAAAAGCTTTATATACTTTGCCAAGGACATATTATTTATTTAAGCTGGAAATGATTACATCCGCTGTAGGCTGACAGATGCCCCAGCGAGGCATTTTTGCGATTAATAAAAATTTATCGGGTAAAAGTTTTACTTAGAATTTGATAAGTTTTTATCGAGTTGGCAACATTTTAAGAGGTTCTTTTAGTAAAATGGCATGTCAAAGTTCAGATTAAACCTTTACTTAATTGCATTTCATTAGTATGTCTAGAGATATTCGCTGTAACCCCTTGGGGATTACATTATCTTGGCGCTTAGAAAAATAGGTATAAGAATACGAGTAAACTATTTTTTCTTAGGAAGCTCTGAAACAATTTTCACTTACACATTATAAAAGTAGTACCCAAGACGCATTGCAAGGGAAAAAACAACCAATTATTGTCGAAAAATAATTATACCTTAAGCCTTAGATTATTTTATAAAGAAAATGTGTATAGATTAAAAAAAATAATTAAGCGCATTTTCAGATATCTTGTAGAACAGTTTAAAAAAATATATATTTTTTGTGGCTACACTACCAACATAAATAAAAACAAACAAAAACAAATAAAATTAGATTGTATAAGAATTTTCTTCTACTTGAAAAGAATTTATAACATGTGTGAACTTTTACTAGATATTACATTTAATTTGTCCTGTGATTTTTACATAAAAGAGAGATAGGTAAACTGCTGGACCTTTATTTTGATCTTAAAAATTACTTAACAAGATGGTTTGACCCTTATTTTTCTAAAATAAATACTTTACCCTTACAATCGCAAAATGGCAGCCGTCATTAAGCCGCTTGAGTTAAAAATTTTAAATAAATTGGTTTTAACATATAGGGAAAACAACCTAGAAACTTTCATTATTTTTAAAAATGATCAAGCATCGAACCTTGGACAACTTTAATGGAATGGTCAAATATTGTGCATTTTTTGATTTTAAAGGGCAGCTCACGACAGGATGTCGAGATTGTTTAAGCATTAAAACATATACTCGGTATTCTTTTAGGCAACTGTCATTGGTGCTATATAGAAAACTGCCCCAGAACTAAATCCCATTTTCGTTCAGGACCAGCCAGGACTTAAAGTTTATTGTGAAATGCGCTGACTAAAAGTTGAAACGGCAGATAAAGCGTTAAAACCCATTTTTGGGTAAAAATTAGTTAACCAGTAGAAAATGTAAGTTTTAGTAAGACGGATTCATTGGTATACTTTAAGGCAAAAATAACGCTTGAAGTTACGAAATATACATATACACTGAAGTAGAACCGCAGGGCAGCGTGAATGGGAGTAATGCTGAAGTTCCTGATTTGCAGCTTATGGTCTACCAGTTTTAACATTGCTTGGCGATTTTTGGTTCCTGTTGAACTGTTTATTATTTTTAGTTTTGGTAAATATTTACCGAAGCAGTTTATTTGCTAGATAAATAAATGTTAATGTAATGTTGGAGAAAAAGGGATCAGGTAACAAAAAAGCAGTTAAAAAAACCAAACAGTCGCCTAAAAACACAAGAGGAAATCACTAACAAAAATAAAAATGACATAAAGTAGGTAATATGTTACAACTGTTACATAATATTTACTTTACAAATTTTTGCTTTATTAGGGTATAAATGTTGTGTTTAAGTAATCTCATTTACTAGCCAACTGTGGAGATTTATTGTTTTTCTCCCGTAAAAACGGTCATTAAACTCGTTTTTGCAGAAATAAGAAAAACTTTGGTTGCTATTAATTCTAGAGAATATAAATTAATACATTTTGTTTGTAGTTAGTAGCAACTACTAAAATATTATTTCTAGAAAGGGTTTTGTAGTTTATTCTTTTATTTATATTACCTATATTCCCACCGACTCTTTAAATGGTACCCAATACATAAATAATATTTAAGTGCTAAATAGGAACTGAGGTCTCATTATTATGTTTATGATTTTAAATAATTTTTATTAAATGTTGTCTCGGTATTTTAAAACTTAAATTTAAAGGTTTAAACTTTAATCAGAAAAGGAGGTGAATAAAATTTTTCGCCCATCATATTTGTGGAAATTTAATGTTTTAAGTCCAAGTGTCTTTATTTACATTTTCAATAAAGAGGTAAAAAAATCAGAATGATAAGTACCAAAAAAACCTTCAAACGTGCTTTTTTAATTTTTCCATTTTACACGTTTACACACCAAAATAAATAAATGATAGTTTATAAGCTTCTTCTTCGTTTCTTTTTGTTCTTCTTCTTTCTGGGAGTCGTCTTGTACCAATCCTCCCATTAGTCTTGTTCCTTCTACAAGTCTGTATAACCCCGAGACTGGTTGGTTGATATATTCCTGTGGGCTTATTTTCTGTTGCCCAAATAATGCCTGTCTTTTGTGATTTGACGCTTTGCATCACACAATATATTTATAGGCTGTTTCTTTCCCTCGTCGCATATTCTGCAACTTGGGTCCCCATTGTGTGAGCCTATCTTGTGTAGTTGTCCTCTTAGGTTATCGTGCCCTGTTAGCAACCCTACTGTTATGCGAAGTCTTTTCCTACTTTGTCTGAGCAGCTCTTCCTTTGATCTTTTAGATGAGCCCCTAATATAGCTTTGTCCATGTCTTATTCTACTGAAGTTTTCCTAGTATTCTTTGTGTTTCTTTCGGATCCATTCCCTGGTTTGCTCTCGTGCTGTGGTTTTGATTACTCCACGGGCAGGTTCTGATCAAAAATATGGTGTGAATGATCCATGTCTCGCTAGCTCATCCGCTTTTTCGTTGCCTTCTATTCCCGAATGTCCTGGTACCCACAGGAGAGTTAGCCCGTTGCGTTCTCCCAAGACTTCCAGTTTTTTTGGCATTCCCATGTCAGCCTGGACGTTACCTTGGGGTTTGCTAGTGCCCCTAGTGAATCCTGGCTGTCTGTTGGTATGCAGATCCGCTCATTTTTATGAGCCCTCCTGTTATTTTCTTTCGCACAGTGCAGTAAAGCATATATTTCTGTTTGAAATACAGAACTGTGTGTTCCTAGTGGAATGGAGAATTGTGAATTCCTCATTTCACTGTACACGTCCGCTTCAGTTCCCTGCTCGGTTTTGGAACCAACCGTATACCAGATGAGTTGGAGACAACCGTGCCGGGGAGATCGAGTTGCTGCCACTCACTTTAATCTGGAATTTTTACCTCGAAGGGGAATCATCTGGTCTGTTCTCTCGTCCAGGATGTTGCCGCCAACTTGACTTTTTATGTTGTTGTGTCCCAAATTAGCGTTTATAAGCTTGTGTCAAGTGTCATATTTAAGATTTAAAAAAATTGTTGATGCACAAAGCACATCATATAATTTTAAAAATAAAAGTTTAAAAAACGTGTAAAATGACAAAAATTCAATAAAAATAGCAAGTTTGAAGATTTATTTTTGCTACTTAACAGTCTGATTTTTTTATCAGTTCATTATACATCTACATAAAGATACTTGGACTTATTATTAATATAATAAAATGGACCAAATTAAAACTTTAAATTTTCACGAATGTGATGGGCGAAAAAGGGCTGAATTTTACCCACCTTCTTTGGTTCTGAATTTTTTGCGGTGTATATTATGAAAATAAATGTTTTGAAGCGCAAAAAATATACATGCCAACTGTCAGTATGTTTTCTGCAATATTGGTTTTCAATTTGATGTGGGCCTCGACAACTCTTACAGGTAAACAAGTATATTATATTATACTTTAATCTCATATATACATATAATCAAAATTGACATATTCGTATTTCAGATCCATAAACATAACGCCTCGAGCGAAAAACGATGTAGTATACATGCAAATTTTTGCCATAAAGCAATTTCTATTTATCAGCTAAAAGCTAAAATTTTGTATAAGGAGAGCGATATGTTGGTGGCATACAAATGAGATTTTTAGCTCTTACTTTTTGTTATTTTACTGTCAGTTTTCTTATTGTATGTTTTTTTGAACTAAAATGTTTATACAGCAAAAAGAAATGAAAGATAACCATTTTTTGTTACATTTTAAAAGAAGCTAAAAGTCACTTACCATTTTTTTTTATAAAATACTTCTTTTTCTTCTTCTTCTTCCTACGAGCCGTCTTGATTCACTTCCGGAGGCAGCGCAGCCTCTTGGGTTTTTTGTGCCTAATCTCCCATTATCTTTTATACCAATCCTCCCATTAGTCTTGTTCCTTCTACAAGTCTATATAACCCCGAGACTGGTTGGTTGATATATTCCTGTGGGCTCATTTTCGGTTGCCCGAATAGTCCCTGTCTTTTGTTATTGATGCTTCCGATTTTCCACAGGATATGGTAGGCTGTTTCTTCCCGTCGTCGCACATTCTTCAATTGGTCCCCATTGCATGACCTATCTTGAGTGTCCTCTTAGGTTATCGTGCCCTATGCGCAACCCTACTGTTATGCGAAGTCTTTCCCTACTTTGTCTGAGTAGTTCTTCCTTCGTTCTTTTGAATGGGCCCCTTATGAAGCTCTTTCCATGTCTTATTCTACCGAGGTTCTCCCAGTATTCCAGGTATTTGTTTCGGATCCATCCCCTGGTTTGCCCTTTTGATGTGGTTTTGGTCACTCAAAGGGCAGGTTCTGGTCCCAAATATGTTGTGGACGATCCATGTCTCGCTAGCTCATCCGCTTTTTCGTTGCCATCTATTCCCGAATGTCCTGGTACCCACAGGAGAGTAACCCTGTTGCATTTTTTTCGGACTTCTAGTTCTTTTTGGCATTCCCATGTCAGCCTGGACGTTACCTTAGGGTTATTATGCTGATCCGCTTGTTTTTATAAGCCCTCCATTAAGTTTCTTTCGCACAAGGCAGTTAAGCGTATATTTCTGTTTGAAATACAAAACTATGTGTTCCTAGTGGAATGGAGAATTGCAAATTCCTTATTTCACTGTATACGCCCGCTCCAGTTACCCTGCTCGGTTTGGAACCATCCGTATACCAGATCATGTCTGCAACCGTGCGGGGAGATCGAGATGCTGCCACTCACTTCGATTTAAAATACTTAGTAGGAGGTATTATTAGTTCCGGGCTTTCAGATATTTAGCTCATTTTTTTCCCAGTTCCGTTCAATAAGCTGCCTCTAGTAGGCAACGTGGTTCCGCCACGATGTGGTGAATGTTTTACAGTGTGGAGCTAGACAGGTTAAAGAAAAGTTGTAACTAGCCGGTTCTTTTTATTAAATTCCGCCAAAAAGGACAGTAAGCAACAGTTTCATACCTAAGACCTTCAAACCTTTTATTTTAGGGAATGCGAGGTGATAAATACCGGGATTTTTTTAAAAAATTTTTGATATTTACCGAAAAAACAGAATTCTGCTATGAATATTATTTTCTTAGCCTGTGGCTTTTGCAGTTTAAACGGGTTTTTTAAATTTTATAACCTTTGTAACATCCTCTATGAGTTTTTAAAGACATTTTTGGGCCAAAACCCAATCTTGGTAAGTCGCATTTTCGTCAATTTTAATAGTTTCCTTATCTCCCCTCCCATTTTGTTTCAGGCTTTCATCGTATTTTTTACGTTCAGTTTTTTTCATTCTTCAATATTATGTTATGGGCTTTCCTTAACTGGAGTTTAAGGAATTTTCCAAGTTTTATGGATTTCTGGTTGCGTAACCACGTGGTCGTGTTGGCAAAAGCCCAAGCGGTTTATGGTTTATGATTTCGCGAAGTGCAGTGTTGCTGGTCCAGCGAAGGAATCCTCGGCTTCCGTATAGTACGTGTGGTCATTCTTAGGCGGTGTTGTCCAGTCCAGAAGGGAGTTTAGGTTGGTTCCTTAGGGTTAAAATCAAAAGAAAGTCCATTTATAAATTAACCTTTTTCTTATATTTTGCCTGGCTCAGTGCAAGGGCCCCATTCCCTGGTTCAGTTATATAACTTTTAATTAAATTATCATTTATCAAATTTTTTTATGCTTTAATCATTTACTGTCTTATCAATTTAAATAAATCTCTGTACTTAATTTTTAAATTTTTATTAATTTATTATAATTTTCTTGTTATATGTTAAATATGCAAAACTAAGTAACAACCGATCATTTTTTTGGGGTTTCCCATTGTTTGTTTGCCCAAAAGATTTTGGATTGCAAATTAAATTTATTATTTTTTCTTTTCCAAACTGATAATTCGTTCAGCTGTTTAAATTAAAACAAAACCCCCAATCATTAAACTTGAGTTGCATTGTTTGTTTGTGCCTGTAAAGGACTGCACATATCAATTTAACACATAAACTGAATTAGCTCAGCTGCTTAAAATTCTTAACCACCGATCATTAATTGAGTTACATTTTTTGTTTGTCCCTTAAACAAAGTTGCACATATCAATTTTAACACATCTACGAATTAGCTCAGTTTCTTAAATTACTTAACCACCGATCATTTATTGAGTTACCTTTTGTTTGTGCCTGAAAGGGACTTCATTATCCATTTAAGTACATCACACTGAGATAGTTCAGCTGCTTTAACTTATTTTAAACATCAAATTTTCATTATTTTCTTATTAAATTTAAAACTTTTCTTCATAAAATCATTTTTTGTAACTTAAAATTTAATAAATTTCAATTTAATAACTCTTCTAAATTCAGTATACCTCGATTCATAAATTTAATGATAAATAGATTTCTTTTGTTCTCTCACAATATAAAGTATCTCCACTGGTTATCAGTTTATTAATCAATACTTATTTTTGGGTTTTATTTTATAAAAATCCTTATTTCTTTAATACTGGTATTTTTTTTTTTGTATATGATAAAATATTTTTCTAAATTGCTTGCGCTTACCTATCAGATTACATTTCATTATCTAAAACCCTTTTAATTCATAAAAAGTTTTTCCCAAAATTAAAATTTATTTTCCCCTCTTTATTTTGTTTAATTTAAGTAAGGATACAGAATTTTACATGTCCAATGGTTAAATTCTTTATTATATTAAATTAATAATAACATACCTTTAAAAAAAAACCTGTTGAGTTTATTTTGACTTTTATTACTTTTTGTCTTTGTTTTGTGTATTTCCTTTGAACTCCTGTTCCCCCCCATTGTCTGTACTTGTATTTGTCTGATTAATCAAAATATCTTTTTTTTAAAAAGCTAGCCGAGTGAATATCCCAAATAAAAAAAATAAAACTTTTTTAAACCCAAAATACATAAAAGAAAAACACACATTACAAAAAAAACTAAGAACAATTAAAATAATTATTTTTTATTTTTTTATTATTTTTATTACACCATTGCGGCCAATAACATTTATGTTATTAATAACAACATAAAGAATGGAAAATTTAGGTAATAAATAGCCAGCTGCCATTAAAACAGTGCATTATCCATGACTGACGCCGCGGGCAGAGTAGCACCGTATTCGGCCGAATTTATTTTCGGCCGTGAGTGATCAACGTCTGTGGTAAATTAAATTCCATAATACTTTATTAAGTTGGTCACAGTGCAACCGATTTGTGCCGATTATGACCAATACGTTCGGCCGAAAATATCTGTCATCGGACAAATTCAAAATGATTTGTTTTTTTCGGTAGTATTTGAGCGATTTTAAAGAGGTTGACAAATTGTGCCTTTCCAAAAATGGTGGATTGCGAAAAATTAATTAGTTTAGTTTAGTTAGTCTTTCATTTGGAGTTATACATTCACGAAAATTTTACTGCTTTTTAATTACATCTCAAATTCCTTCTTATATGTAGCAGAAGGTTTCATTACTCATTCTCATATATTCAAAATACTTTTCCGGCTCTTCTAATAAGTATGGAAAAAAAGTGTGATGTTTACCAAACATTTTCTTGAATCTAAAAATATTATTACCGTGATATTTCTTTTTTTTAAATAGTGGCGGTACTTGTTTCTGCAAATCCAATCTGTTTAACTTTAATATAAAAATAATAATAAATAAAAAGGCCATAATCGCTGGAATCCAATTTTAAAAAAACTAATATTCGGTAGAAAACGGTGCAACCCTAACCATACCCCATAGCGTTCGGCAAATTTCTTTCGTCCGCGAACGGCCAAAAATAAATTCGACCGAATAGGCCTTTTCATCATGTGACAAGCGCAAGCGCAGTCGCCATTGGGTTAAAACGGCAATTCAAAAGTTTCGTACCCGTTTTGATCGACAATTTGGGAAAGTATTATCTCCCCAATTAAATCATTTACTACAAAAAAATCGTTGATGGTGCTTCACTGGTTTTTAATTTAGTTGAAGCCCATAATTATACGCACTTAAAATGGCTCAAATGTATGGACGTCCTCAAAAAAGGAAAAAGAAGTGAGGTGATTGGGTTAGGCTCATAAATTCTTTACTATACAAAAAGTATCTAAATTTTTTCTAATTAGGCCTCCCATATATAAATTGTTATATTTATATTAAAAATAATATGTATTGTATTTAAATGGGTTATATTTACATATCCATAACAACACCGCTTCGTCGTTCCTTTTCGTACTGATATATAATAAATCATTAAAAAACTTTTTGCTAATTAAACTTTTTTCTTTATTTTCGTATTTCTTTTCTTCAATAACTATACTTTCTTTATTTTTTTTTTTTATTTTAATTATGTGTAAACATCTTTTTAAAAACAGTAGAAAAATGGCTGATACTGACGCATGCGCAAAAAAAAATTTGATGAAAAGGCCTATTCAAAAGTTTCGTACTGTTTTGATTGACAATGGCTAAGGTATTATCCCCCCTATTAAATCATTTATTGGAAAAATCTTGATGGTGCTTCACGATTTATAATTCAGTTAAGCCCAAATTGTAGCAATTAAAAAGGTAGCAAATGTCATGGACGTCTTTAAAAGGAAAAAGAAGTGGGGCGATTGGATTAGGCATCTTACTTTTACTATACAAAAAAGTATCTTAATTTTATTCTAATTAGGCCACCACATATAAAGGGTTAGATTTATAACCCGACAAAAAAGGGGAAATTAACGTTTTAAATGTTATTTTGAACGCCAATAAAATATAAAAACCAAAAATGTTTTAGGACGTAAAAAATTACTACCGCAAATAAAATTATTAAGGGCAGGATTTATTTTACACATAAATGAAATATTTACGACAATATTTAAAATAGACAGTAAAAAATCGATCCACAACACAATTCAACAGAAAATTAAACAAATAAACGATAAGAAAAAAAATGGCACGACAATATTATAAAAAAAAAAAGAATTTAATAGCACGTCAAAAGGGCGACAAATAAGAAAGTTTTCAAAAATAAGGATGGAGTTTCCTTTTTTATACCTGTTCAAAATCAAATGCTAAAACCCACCACTGATTTCGTTAAAGAAATGGAGGGTAAATGGAAACGTTTGATGATTTAAAAAACAATTACAGCATTTGGGTTATTTTTAACTATGGTTTAAGTCAATTAAATGCACATGTCCTTATTTTTGAAACCTTGAATTAAGCATGTTTTGGGTATAAAGATCCGATTAAAATTGGTTGATGTACCGAATGCAGCCAAACTAATACCACTGGGACAAAACGTAAACGCGGACGCCCAGCAAAGGCCAAGAAAGCTTTAATTGTCCAATAAAAATTGAAAGAAAGTATTTCTTTTATTTTTTTTGAAATTAAAATAAGTTTATTTATTTTTTTTTCATTTAGAAAATGTTTTGTTAAAAAATCTTTTTTTATTTATTAATATTTTTCACAAAATATTTGTTTTTACGTTATATATTTTTTTTGATATGTTTTTTTTTACTCGTAACATTTTGTACTATTTTTTGCCTTTTATTGAGTTTAAAACACCACTTTAATCGCTAATTTCATTTTTGTCATAACATTTTGTCTTTTTGTCGGCAATCATTATCTTGTCGGCAATCTCCATTTTTTAGCCGCTTTAAAAAATTTTTTTATTCGCTGATTTGTTTAAAAATTGTCGTGCAAGGATGATGGGTATAAAGAAAAAATTATCGTTATTTAAAACAGTTTTTCTATTAAACGATGTCGTGCAAACGACGTTTATTGGCGTGACTTTAAATATTCCCCCATATAAACAATTGTTATATTGATTAAATTTATTGTATTTAAATGATTTATAGGTGTATCACTTTACATACCCATAACAACACCGCTTCTTATTCTTTTCGTACTGATATCATTATAAAATCGATTAAAAAAACCTATTTGCTAATTAAGGCACTTTTTCTTTATTTTCTATTTTTTTCTTAATAACTATACTTTTTTAGTATTTTTTTATTTTAATATTGAAGGCCCTATTACATGCTTGTTTACAAAAAAAGTACGAAAAATGGCGGATACTGAC
>JAHBCN010002944.1:0-82491 GCA_019359885.1 Listronotus oregonensis
AGCTCAAATTTTTGTAAGAAGGTGAAGTGACAATTTTCGATTTTATAAAATGGATAACATGCGCAAAAATCAAATCTATATCGTCATCTACTAAGCTTTTAACAAAAATCTTTAATAATAACTATTTTTCCAATAATCTTGAAATGTATTCTTTAGAGGCAAAGCAAATTGTTTAGTTACCACTGTTTTACGTTGATTTGTGAACTTTTAAAAGTCAAACAAACCAAGCAACTCCTGAGTATTGATCCACTGTGTCTGCTACACAATATTTTATATGTATTATTTTTGCTTAAGCCCCGTACAAATAAAAGCTTGCCAAGCTGACATCTTACTGGTCTTTTTACCATTTTAATTGAATAATGAAATGCAGAATAATAATTAGATTAAGGTTTTAGTCGAGGTTATGATAATTATAATTAACAATAATAATTTAGTATTAAGAAGTACTTAAAATAAGGTGATTATTGTTTAACATACATTATGTGTGAGCCGACTGGTTCACTTTTTTAGGATAATTGACAGCAAATTATAATATTATTAACATAATTATTTAATAAAATGTTTTTCCTGAATTCCAAAGCGGATATTTCATGTCAATTTTTATTAAATTTATGAAACATAATAAGAGCATATAATTCGACAAGGAGTTTAAATTCATTATAAAGTGCTGGACTGTATCCGCAGTTGGTTTGTAGTGAAACATTTTTTAATAATATTATTAAATAAGGCAAATGTAAAAACATATAAAACGTATACTATTACATTTTAAAAACAAAGATAATTGTGCATTAGTGGAGCCCCACCTATTTTTGGCCATAAAAAATTGGAAAATAGCAATATTGTTATGTTTTTTTTTAATTTTGTTATATTTTACGGCGAATTTACCAATCTTTTGAGAAAAATCCAAAAAATAAGTTTTTCGGTGTTTATTTTTATAAAAAAAAAAATAAATAAATAGGGTTTCAAGTGTTGTGTTAATAAAATGCATCCATTTAATTTTAATATTTTCTAGGGATTTGTTTTATATTCTACGTGTAAAGACAAATAATTTAAAATTAATAATTTTTTAAAAATCTAGATTTTTTAATTTTTCACATTTTTTTTTTTTCAAAAAAATTTTTTTTATCGAAAAATTGACATTTTATTTTTACATCCCAAAAAAGTGAAGCCCCATTAGTGCACAATTACCAAAACAAAGATTACTTTAAATGTATAAAACTTAAATACAGTAAATCTTAGTTTTAATCTGTGTTAATTTTAAAAATATTTGGTTACCTTCGCTTAATGCTAATGTAAATTTAGAAAACCTAAGTCAGTTAAATTGCCATCCTTCTTGTTTTCTAAATAATATAAAAAAATTACTTTTATATTACATTTTAAATAGTTTTATTTTTTCAGATCTTATTAACGGTGGCCATAAAAAATCGATAAATAAAAATATTGACATATTTTTTCATTTTGTTCTATTTTACGGGGGATTTACGAATCTTTTAAGAAATATTAAAAAAAATGTTTAGTGTTAATTTTTACTTTGAATATTAAAAATAGGTATTTTTCAAATTTTTCGTCAATAAAATGCATCCATTTAAGTTTAGCAATTTCTAGGAATTTGTTTTATACTCTACGTGTAAAGACAAATAATTTAAAAATATATTAATTTTTGGAGTTTCAATTTTTTTTTTAATTTTTTAAATTGAAAAATTGACATTTATTTATTTTTTAAATTTATTTTTGATGAACTTTAGGAATAAAAATATTTGAAAATTAAAAAAAATAATCATGATTACATCCCAAAAAAGTGGAGCCCAACAAATGCACAATTACCAAAATAAAGATTACTTTTAAAAGTATCAAACTTAAATAATGTAAATCTTAAGGTATGTACAGGGTGTCCAGTTTTCGTGTGTTTTCATATACCAGCTCCCTTACTATAAAAGATAGAAAGATGGGGTTTGCGGATTACTGTCCTATTTTTTTATGAAACTTTCATTGCCGCAAACTAAATTTTCATAGCCCCCTTAGTTTCTGTCATACAGGGCGATTTTGAAAATTTGTCATTTTTGACCGTCCCCTGTATCTCGATTATTTGGTAACTTTTCAATAAAGTGAAAATGGATTGTTATAGAGTTTTTTACGTAGAATTTAGTGGCGTAGGTAGTTTTTTTCTAAAAAATTTTGTTTTTGAGTTACGACCCAAACTTATGTTTTTTTAAATGGGACACCCTATATATTATTTTTTTATCTTATTCCCCCCTTTTACAGGCTTTTCAAAAATATATAATAGTCCATATTTATTTCTTTTAAAAAAGGAAGATTTTAACATTTTTTGTAAAATTTATCATTTTTCGTATAGAAGGCTATACCCGCAAATCAAAACAAAATTAACAACGTCATTTTTATTATAACAACTCTATATTAATACATAATTACTAAGCAACATTAAAAGAAAATAACATATTAATTTATTTTTATTTATTTAAATTACAAAAATTGCTCGAATTGGGCTCCGTTGCACGGAAAAAAGAATATTCTAAATGTAAGTAAGCATAATAATATTAGTTTAAGGTTATCTCAGCTTTGTATATCCCCAAGACTATATTGTTTTAATTTGAGAATTTAAAATCTTCATTTAAATTTATTTAAATTAAATATACACATCGTTATTTGTAACATATGAAAGATTTATTTTTATGCATGCAATTGAATCAAATTGTTACTATAAAGATTTAGAATGAAGATATCAGTAGCTCAGCATAAGTCGAAAGTTTCTTAGAAATAAATATATGATTTTGTTATATTGAAGATTCTACCAATCAAAAGTTAATTCGGAAATGTTAGTATGTTTAAAATAAAACACAACTTCTCAAAGCAAAATTAGCCCTATTTAAAATAAAATATCTTACTTTTTAATCTGAGCCACAATTTGTATTTCTAAGAATATGATATACTCAAATTAAATATTTAAATTTTGGTTTTATTATAGCAAACTTTGGTATGTTGGTTTTGTTTTATTTAGTGATATTGTAATATTAAAATGAAAATATTAACTATTTAATTTAATAATTTTAAATGTTCGGTTTAATATGCTGACATTTTTAGAACTAAAATAGTAAAACAATTCGAGGTATCCATGGGGATCTTGGAAACCATGGAAAAAGAAGTCGGTTTTAAGGCATGGCTTTACTTTCCAAAAATGCCGTTTAAAATGTGTCAGATTTCCGAATAGTTCCAAAGATATAGGGGAAAACCAAAATTTTGAAAATGTATTTTATTTTTTTTAAATTTATTTTAACCGATTTTAAACAACAACCACCTTTACCAAAATTAATTTTATTTGCCATTCAAGGGTTTTTTGCACCATCAACTTTTTTTTTTTGTTACGCCAAAGGATCTCTTTCACTCTCATTACTTTGAGCCAAGTACCGCCCAAATCTGATATGCAAGTATGATACATCGTTGAATAGGCATTCAATAAGAAACTCAAAACAAAAAAAATCCAATATGGCGTCCACAAGAAAAATAAAGTTGATGATGGTCGTCATAAAATTAAACGTTGAATGGCAAATCCAAAAACACTAATATTTAGGGAAATAAAGTTATGTAAATGTTTATTAATTTTAAAATCGGTTAATAAATAAGGTTAGAAAAAAGATCAATTTTTGAAAATTTTATTTTTTCGAATATCTCTGGAACTATTCAGAAAAATTACACATTTTAAACGGCATTTTGTAGGGCAAGTAAATGCGCAACTTTACCTTAATTTAACCAACCTCGTATCTCTTAGGTTTTTAAGATCCCCATGCATACATCGAATTTGTTACATTTAAAGAGAAGCTGCTGCACCAATAACTGAACACATTCTTTTTTAACGTGACCTTTTTTCCGTATTCAGTCTATTTTAGTAAAATAATGTTGATATGACCTCAACACTGTTGACCTAAACAACGTTATTTATTAAAATTGGAAATACGAAAAATATAGGTTATTTTTTAAAAAAAATGATAAAAATCCATTATTACGTTTAGCTAACATTAATATAGGTATAAATTTTTTTAAAAAGTTTTTCGCTGTGTTAAAAAAGTCCAATAATTATAACAGGTTTTGACAACTACAAAAAACAACAGGTAAAAATCTTAACGTTTTTTAAAAAAAATATCTTGCTGAAGCTTTTTATAAATCTGTTAAATAACAAAATATAATTTTCATTATAGAAGAATTAACTTTAAGTTCTACTTTCTTGAAAAAGAAACAGTCTTGTTCTCAACTCTCAACGTAAGAAATAAAAATCAGTTCAGCTATTTTTCTTTGAACAGTTATTCAGGCCCAAAAGAACGGGATTAGTTTTTTAAGAAGGCCTTCAGACAACTCTGGCAATGGCTTTCTGACTTTTTTAAAAAAAATAAAATAAACATTCGAAATGCTGAAATTAAAATATTAAGCAACACATTTTTCTGTAATAAGAAATAGGTGGGTATATCAGATTTCTATACCAAATACAGATAAATAAAAATAAAATATAAATAAAATGCATGTTAAAATTTAATTTAAAAGTAAATTAACCCTATACATACATACAGGGGCGAAAACTACAAGTACAAAGTGTTTTAAATATAATTAATTCAAAAAACGCCAAATCGTATACAGGTTTTACTAGGTACTCCAAACATTTAACTAAAAGGTAAAGATACCCGGCTTATACAATATATAGAAAGCAAGAACAAAATGTATTATTATTATAAATTTTATTTGTAAGATTTTTTTTTTAAACAAAGGGGCAGTTTGGGGTACCTATAGGCTACAGGGAGTCAAAGTTTTAAAATAATATATTAACTAAAAGCAGTTTGTTAGAATAGCTTTAGTAATTTCATTTACCCATATTCCTACCTGGCAAGTTTTAAATAATGTAACGCGCGCCAATGCCTTTCAATTCCATTTAAGATTTTTTGAATAGTTAAATAAGAAATTTTTATTTTAAAAATAATGCCTAAAAATATACAATTTATTAGACATGAGGGTAGGTATATGTATATATTGTTTGTTAGGTATACTGAATTTTATCACAGTCTGTACTCATATTCTGTAGCCTGTAACAATATTAATGGTTTATACAATGTATTAGTAGTGTTTTTAATCAGTTAATATCTAACATTTTATATAAACATGTTTAGTTACGAAACAAAAGCGTATGCTCCTATAGGTAAGTTTATTTAAATAAAAATGTCTGTTTTGGTGACAATTGAGATCATCGACCCTTGGTTTTTTGGACAACAGTTTTATAAAACAATGGTGTAAATACTTACCTAGGCTTGGATAACACTATCACATCCCCACTGTTGTAAAATGTCTTCAACTCCCAATTTAATCGTAAAACACCCAAAACAAAAACACGTGCAACGATACTAGAACAGTCCGATTAAATTTCCAACCCTTCACCTTGATCTATAATCACAAGAATGACCGAAACCAAGCACCGCCAGTTTCCGGTGCCAACGGGGACATCATAGGTGGACTTCTAGAAATGAAAATTTCCGAATTTAAAAAATTTTATATTTAGATTATATTGCGATATTCTCAAATTGGAGCAATCCAAATCTTTCAAATTGGACATACAGGAGGTTTTTTTAAATGATATGCCATTTTAATTTAAATGACCAGTTTTTATATTAAAAGAACGAAATTCAAAGAAAATTATATGTTATTTTAAACGAAGAACAAAGAAGTTCAAACCAAAATCATGAAAGTCTTAGCTTAAGACTGTATTTTTAAAGTGAAAATATATTCTAAGGATATGAAATAATTTTATTAATCATTTTGAAATATTTCTTTTAAGGTGGCTTTCTTCAAATAAGAATGGGTAATCTCAATTTAAATAAATATAAACAAAAATATCTAAATACTGGATTTGATAATATTTTCATTCTGTGTGTGTTCCAAACACTTTCGACATACTTTTTCAATTTTTCGCAATCCATTTAATAAAGTAATTGGCCTACCCTGCAAAAGCCTAAACGCTTGATGTGTAGCTTTCGAAGTTGATAAATTTGTATTGTCTCATATATATCCCGATTTGTCATATACCCCCATAAAAAAAAATCCAACACAGAAAGATCTGGGGATCTTGGGGGCCACCTGACAGGTCCATTCGTACCAATCCATTTATCTGGAAATGTTGTTTCTTAATATTCTCTCACTATTTGAGCATTGTGACTCGGAGCGCCATCTTGCTGGTAATAAATATTATTTAAATCGGCTAAAGGAACATCCTCTAATATTTCCATTAGTGCACTTCGCATTATTTTTAGGTGTCTATTTCCGGTTAGCGTTCCTTCATAGATAAAATACTTAATTTTAGTGCCAAAAATGAAGCATGACACGCTAAATCCAAACCGACCTTGACGTTCTCGAGGAAATATTACATATTGGTTCGTTTGGGACCAGTACCTTGAGTTGTTTCGGTTTAGAATACCAGAACTGGTAAAATAAGTCTCGTCTGACCACACCACCTTTCTTTCAAAATTTGCATTTTCCTGCAACATTTGTAGGTACCAATTGCAAAAACTACCCTACGTTCTGCATCACCGGGATGCAAATGCTGGACGAGATGGTATTTGTATGGTCTAAACTTATGTTTTTTTAGTATTAACTGAGTTTTTGATTTTTTAACCCCAACCATATCATATATTTTTCTGCATGATATGGATGGTTGTACCGCGACAGAAGCCAAAACATTTATTTCATTTTCTTCCTTGTTTTCCTTGTTGTAAAAATTAGGCCTTAGTTTTTTAAAAGATCCGTGTTCAATGAGATTGGCTTTGATTTTATGAAATATTCTTTTATCAGGTTGATGTCTTTCTGGATACCCATGATACTATTACTAGAAGATAAACCCACTTGGCGATTTAATTTCGTACGACGTTGCGCATGACGTCACTCGATGACAAAAATTCTGCTTGTCGGTTTGGAAAGCAGTGTTTTAAAGCCTTTTTTTAACGTTTATTGTATTTTGGCATTACTTAATCCATCTAACATCTAAACAGAAATCGGAATGCCATATTAAAACTAGCTGTTTCTGGGGAAATTTGTCATCGAGTGACGTCAGGCGTGCGAGAGAGATAGGCTTACCTCATGCGCGTGGGTTTATCTTCTCGAGTAATAGTATCATGCTGGATACCTACGAAATAATTAGATATGTAACAAAAAGCTAGATAATAATAATGATTAAAACTTTTATATTTATTATGAATATTAATGTTACATATCAATTTTTTTGTTAATGCTGAATATTAGCAATGTCAAAATCTATTCAAATCATCAGATATGCTCACATTATAATAAAAAAACATCCTATAATATATCATTGTTGAGAAGGCTACTTCTTAACCTATAGGTATATAATATACTATTAAAGCTTACCGATTAAAATAAAGCTCCGAGGCTGCGTTGGCGTCTCATTAGCTTGGATAAAACAAACATACATATCGGTTTTCATAATTCTCATATCTATTATTTTGTCCATGTGGAACAATTTTTCACAAAAATAATAAAGTAAACTCCCCATAACAAAAACCCAAATCAAAAAAAATAACAGTAATATTTGACAACAATAAACAATCCATAATGGCGCATTTACAGAATTTTGTTTTTGTCATGGCTATCCGTGATTGACCATCGGAAAATGATAAATTTTACAAAAAATGTTAAAATTTTCCTTTTTTAAAAGAAGAAATATGGACTATTATATATTTTTGAAAGGCCTGTGAAAGGGGGAATAAGATAAAAAAAAAATATATAGGGGGTCCCATTTAAAAACATAAGTTTGGGTCGTAACTCAAAAACAAAACTTTTTAGAAAAACTACCTACGCCACTGAATTCTACGTAAAAAAACCCTATAGCAATCCATTTTCACTTTATTGAAAAGTTACCAATTAATAACCGAGATACAGGGGACCGTCAAAAATGACAAATTTTCAAAATCGCCCTGTATGTCAGAAACTAAGGGGACTATGAAAATTTAGTTTGCGGCAATGAAAGTTTCATAAAAAAATAGGACAGTAAGCCACAAACCCCATCTTTCTATCTTTTATAGTAAGGGAGCTGGTATATGAAAACACACGAAAACTGGACACCCTGTACACAGCGAAAAAACAAGCAAGAATAAACATTCGTTCTTGTTCACCTTGTTTGTATGTGTTCTTTGTTTATTGTTCGCGTTATTTTGTCTTCATAGTGCAATCAAATATTTGTTCACTCTCGTTTGACCAGTTGGAAAAGTTATGGATGACGACGAACAAAATTTATTTCTCTTTAGGTATGTACACACTGAAAAAACAAACAAAAATAAATATTCGTTCTTGTTCTTTGTATGAGTTTTTTTGTTTATTGTTCGCTTTTTCTGTCTACATAGCGCAACCAAATGTTTGTTTACTCTTGTTTGACTAGTTGGAATAGTTATGGATAACCATAAAAACAAATAAACTTTTTGATGTACCGACGTCCACTGGAACATGTGCGAACAAGAACAAACAAACGCTTGTTCGCCGTTTTAACTGTCTAAATTGAAGAAAAACGTTTGTTCGCTGATGTTTGTTCTTGTTTGTTCTTGTTTGTTTTTTCGGTGTGTACATACCTTTAGATGCAATCTGTGTTAATTTTAATAATACTTGGTCACCTTTGCTTAATGCTGAGGTAAATTTAGAAAACCTAAAAGTCAGTTATATTGCCATCCTTCTTATTTTGTAAATAGTATAATAATTTTAATTTTTATTAATAATATTATATTTTACATAGTTTTAATTTTTCATATACTAAAAATGGTGGCCGAATTTTCACGGAAACGTTAATAGCATTTTTATTTTATTTAAAGGTTTTCTTATGGCTGTTTAACGAATAAGGGTAATTATAGGGGCTATTAATGAACGAGATCATTTAACACGAAAATCTAGCAAACGCGTTAATGGTTGAAATCATTAATCATCAATTAATAGCCCAGTTAGATACGAATTTTTTTGGCGATCGTTTTCTTTTTAAATCTGGAATATCCTTATTTAACTTAATTTTTTTTTTTATTTATTTCGGTTTTAGGCGACCAACCTGACAAATGTTTTGATGGTTGCTATTCGAATGACAACGTTATAAGTGGACTTCATTTGTTTTTTATATATTTAGTTGCGTATACTATAATCGTTTATTAAAAGAAATTTATGCATTAGTAGGAGCTATTAATAAATGTATATGTAATTTTTAATACGTTTATGATACTCATAAATAAGCCATCCCCGAAAATAGTATCATTTTATATGGAGAAAAAGTGATACTTTTCATGGTGTGCCGAACGAAGTGAGGCTGGTAATAGAGAGCAAGCCATGAAAAGTAACTTTTCCTTCCAAATAAAATATGCTGTTTTTTCTTTAAACGTCGACAAATTAATACAATAACATATTTTTTAATAATAACAATTATTAAAGATGAGTGGGTTTGCAAGGCGGCTTAGACCGGTGTCGGTGAATAGTTGCTATAGTAAGTGCTATAGTTAGTGGACATTGTCAACAATATATATTTTTTTTAATTGCACTTTGATTACGTTTTTACTCCATATTGATAAGCAGTTATTGAGTAAGTACAGGGTGTCCAAGTATAAACGTAACCCCCCATTAACTTTTTTATTTGACATTTAGGAAAAACAAGTTTAGTATAAAAGTTTAATGGTTCCAAATAAAGTTTTAAAAAAACTTCATTTTACTCATACAGGGTGTTTCAGGACGTGGTCCTACTATCTTATTTTAAATGAGTCTCCTAATTTTTTATTGGAGATTTGCATTCTTCTTGAAATTCTAAACATATTTTATGTAGCATACCCTATGCCTGACTTTAATGGTTACATCCCAAAATGTAAAAAACTATAAGCCTTATCATTATCACTATCAGGCTTTATCGCTATGTTTATTCATTTTATCAATTTGCCATGAAATTTGACACATCCGCCAAATGACTTTCTTTTACACTGACCTTAGTTTTAATTACTTGGTAAAATATTATTTAACTGTCGGTTATTCTGAGCAAAAAAGGAAAAACATTTATACATTTTTGTTAAGAATTATTGTAATCAAAAAGGGAATATAGGCATGTGTATGGCTGCGAAAGAGTTGCAAATAAATTGGTTAGTAAATAAATTTGGACTAAATGTATTTATTTGACATATACGTCAAATTTCATGGCTAGATGATGAAATCAACAAACGTAGCGATATCGCGTGATAATGATAAAGCTTACGGTTTTTTGCAGTTTGTGATGTTACTATTAAAATTAGACATAGGATATGCTACGTCAAAAACGTTTAGAATTTTAAGGAGAATACAAATCTCAAATAAAACAATAAGGAACTCATTTAAAATAAGATATTAGGACCACGTCCAGACTTTCTGAAACACCCTGTACAAGTATAAGAAAGTTTTTTTTATATTTTAAAACATTGAACGTTTAAGGTATGCCGAAAAACAAACATCAGCGAACAAACGTTTTTCTTTAGTGTAGACAGTTAAAACGGCGAACAAAGGTTTGTTTGTTCTTGTTCGCACATGTTCCAGTGGACGTCAGTACATCAAAGAGAATTTATGTTTTTATGGTCATCCATAACTATTTCAACTAGTCGAACAAGAGTAAACAAACATTTGGTTGCGCTATGTAGACAGAAAAAGCGAACAATAAACAAAAACACATACAAAGAAAGTGAACAAGAACGAATGTTTGTTTTTGTTTGTTTTTCGGTGTGTACATACCTAAAGAGAAATAAATTTTGTTCGTCGTCATCCATAACTTTTCCAACTCGTCAAACGAGAGTGAACAAATATTTGATTGCGCTATGTAGACAAAATAACGCGAACAATAAACAAAAAACACATACAAACAAGGTGAACAAGAACGAATGTTTGTTCTTGTTTGTTTTTTCGGTGTGTACATACCTTTATACTGCACTCTTTTTTCCCAAACATCAAATAAAAATGTTTATGGGGGGTTACATTTATAACCGGATACCGTGTAAATTTAATATTCAATTGAGAAATAAATAAAAATTTTAGTTTTGTGTTTAGTTTAATAAATATTGAGTTGTTGACGCTTGTAGGAAAGTGAAAAGTAAAGCTCCAGCGAAGAAAAAAATCAAACTTTGCGGTCGACCACACAGTCAAGTAATGACGGATTTACTGATGTTTATGAATAAAAAAATATGTCAATTTTTTATCAGACGAGCAAACCCAAAAAATAGTTGTGATAAATAAATCCGCCACGACAATATAAAGCCTTTGATTTTTATTAAATAAGGCAATTTCGGATTTTTTATGATTTATATTTAAATACAAAAAATAAAACAAAAAATTGAAAATAACTTCAGCTTTGTACTTAAATTATTTAATAATTTGTAGTATACCTATTAAAATGAACGTTTGAAAAATCATCTGACCTGAAATGAATGAGGCGGATATTAGACATTAGGTAGAAAGATTAAAAGCTCACCTATTTTGGAAGGACCGGATAGGCATATAACTTGATTAAAGAATTTATGCTTACTAAATAGGTAGCCGAAGAATAAATCAGCATTTTTGTATTAATTAATAAGTATGTTAGGTAATTAGCATTAAGTTTGGACTAGCAAGTAAATGGTTTTCTTTACGCTTGGAATATTTAATTTTAATGGCTTTAAATATCTATGTTCCGATTTTAAATTCTTCGGTTAAGATATAAATGGCTATAGGTAATTGTCATATACAGTGTGGTACATTAAGTTTGCGACTAATGGGAAACTATTTTATTTATAATTTGTCAGAAAATTTTATTCTTCATAAAAGTTGGTGCAAGGTTCCAAACTGTATTTGCAGAAGTTAGATTTATTAAAAGTCAAAGGATATACAGGGCATGATATGGCATTTTGAATTAGCCATATACAATAGATATTTTATTTATTCTGATGTAATACTTTCTTAAAATAGCTACAACCAAATTATCCTTTAAAAACTTTTTTCTAATTAATCCGCATTTGTAAAATTTGACTTGATTTATAATTTTTTAGCTAACCGCCAACATCAGGTTTGTTGCAATGATATTTAATAAAACTCTAAAATTTTACAAATAATAAATGCAACAAACATGAAAATGCAGCATATTACGCTTTTTTATATTGCATTGCAAATGTATCTTTACACAAAAGAGGGAGAAAATTTTATTGGTGGATACCATTATTAAATAAATAATTTCTAGAAATACTAAGCTGCAAAATTTTAACATAAACAAAAGATTTGTTTACTGGGGTATAATTTCTCATTATTTAGACAACTAGTACTTATTTAAATAAATATTAATAATTTAGTTTGTTTTTTTTAAATTAGGCCGTATATCTACATATATAAATATTTCAGCCAGTTGATGCAATGAATCTTGTAATTCTTAGTAAATTTTAGGTGAATTTAAATACAAAATATCTGTAACGATCGTATAATAAGTTACCCAGGAGACTCAAAAAAGGTTACCAAAACTTTTTTTATGAAGTTCCAATCAGTCCATTGTTAGTGAGAGCTTTTAAATTTGTTAAGTATTTTACCGACTTTTTTAATAATACCAATTTTAATTTGTTTATGCTTAATATTTGACACCAACAAACAAAATAGCTGGCACGACCTGGACCTTTTTTTTGTTCTAATAAAATATAAAAAGAGGAGGAACAAGCGGAAAATTTAGCCTAAAGAATTTAAAACAGAAAACAAAAACTAATCAAGAAATCATACTAAAATTGACTCCAGTAACGTTCTAAAAAATAGTATTGGAATAACTGCACCTTCCTTTATTTCATTTAAAGCAAAAACAAACAATCTATACGCCATCCTTTTTTATTCACTTTCCCAGAACTTGGAAGATAAGTTAAATAAAAATAAATTATTAAGTGCAAGAGTGCTTTAATTCGTATTATTAAAAATATAAGTAGTATAGAGAAAGGGCAAAATCTTTAAGACCAATAAGTCTGATGTCGTTCCTGCTTAAGACCCTAGAGAAGTTGCTGGATAGGCACATCAGGGAGAACGCACTTACGAACAGACCTCTACACTAGGACATACATGCATACACAGCAGGTAAGTCCACAGAAACAGCATTACATGAACTTGTGGAAAAGGCCGAATATGCTCTCAAATACAAGGAGGTACTAATGTGTGCCTTCCTAGATGTAGAAGGAGTGTTTGACAACACGTCCCTTATATCTATCTCAAACGCGTCGAGGCGCAGAGGGATCGACGCAACAAGCTGCAGGTGGATAGACTGCATGCTTAAGAGCAGATCAGTATATACTTCAATACTTGAAGAAACTCTTGTAGCTCGGGTTGAGCGAGGATGCCCGCAAGGGGGAGTTCTGTCCCCACTGCTGTGGAACCTTGTCATAGACGACTTACTAAATGTCCTCCAACTGGAAGGGCACCAAATATTGGGATACGCAGACGATCTCGTCATTATGGCCCAAGGAAAATTTAACAACACTGTTAGGGATAAAATGCAACAGGCCCTAAACGCAGTCACCAGATGGACGAGAAAGGAGGGTCTAAACATAAATCCCTCCAAATCAGCCATAGTTGCCTTCACCAAAAGGAGAAATCTAGAGGGCTTAGGACCCCTGCACCTACGAGGTGAAGCAATCAAGATTTTGGGAGAGGTAAAATATCTGGGTGTCATCCTAGACTCTAAACTTACCTGGAACCAACATCTTCAGAAAACAAGAAAGAAAGCGGAGATGACTCTTATGTTAATCAGACGCTCTCATGGGAAAACATGGGGCCTTAAACCAAACGTGGTTTATTGGTTATACACCATGGTTGTAAGGCCTATGATAACATACGCATCACTGATATGGTGGACAAAAATGCGACAAAGAACTGCTGTTACAGAGCTGGCCAAGGTACAGAGACTTGCTTGCTTAGCTATAACAGGAGCAATTAAAACAACCCCAACAGCAGCCATGGAATGTCTCTTAGACCTTCCACCACTTTACCTCATAGTGATGGAAGAGGCAAGAATGAGCTACTTCCGACTGCAATAAAAACCAACTGGTGTCTACGCTAGTTTGGGACACAACAACATAAAAAGTCAGGTTGGTGGCAACATCCTGGACGAAAGAACAGACCAGATGATTCCCCAATACTCATTCAACAAAAACTTCGAGGTAAAAATTCCAGATTGAAGTGAGTGGCAGCAACCCGATCTCCCCGGCACGGTTGGAGACATCATCTGGTATACGGATGGTTCGAAAACCGAGCAGGGAACTGGAGCGGGCGTGTACAGTGAAATGAGGAATTCACAATTTTCCAGTCCACTAGGAACACACAGCTCTGTATTTCAAACAGAAATATATGCTTTACTGCACTGTGCAAGAGAAAATAACAAGAGGGCTTACAAAAATAAGCGGATCTGCATATTAACAGATAGCCAAGCGTCACTAGGGGCACTAGTAAACCCCAAGGTGACGTCCAAGCTGACATGGGAATGCCAAAAAAAACTGGAGGTCCTGGGAGAACGCAACAGAGTAACTCTCCTGTGGGTACCAGGACATTCGGGAATAGAAGGCAACGAAAAAGCGGATGAGCTAGCGAGACATGGATCATCCACACCATACTTTGGACCAGAACCTGCCCTTGGAGTGACCAAAACCACAGCACGAGGGCAAACAAGGGAATGGATCCGAAACAAACACAAGGAATACTGGGAGAACCTCGGTAGAATAAGACATGGAAAGGGCTTCATAAGGGGCCCATCCAAAAGAACGAAGGAAGAACTACTAAGACAAAGTAGGAAAAGACTTCGCATAACAGTAGGGTTGCTAACAGGGCACGATAACCTAAGAGGACACCTACAAAAGATAGGCTCATACAATGGGGACCCAAGTTGCAGAATGTGCGACCAGGGGGAAGAAACAGCCTACCACATACTGTGTGAATGTGAAGCGTTAAATCACAAAAACAGGCATTATTTGGGCAACCGAAAATGAGCCCACAGGAATATATCAACCAACCAGTCTCGGGGTTATACAGACTAGTAGAAGGAACAAGACTAATGGGAGGATTGGTATAAAAGACAATGGGAGATTAGGCACAAAAAGTCCAAGAGGCTGCGATGCCTCCGGTAGTGAAAGACGGCTCCCAGGAAGAAGAAGAAAAAGGAGAAGTATAAGAGAAAAAAATATACATGACTTACTATACATTTATAATTTGATAACAAGATAATGTCATATTTTTTTTCCCTAAATATTTTACAGACTCAAAAAATTACGACACTAACTTTGTAGACGCCCTTTGTTAAAATTATATTTTGCTTTAACCATAAAGAATTTTTCATTTAATGCAGGATTTATCGGTGACACCGCCAATTCTGTGTATCTCTAATTAATAGCCAAAAAATATCTAGTATGTATAATTCAACAGTAAGACATAGAAAAAGTCCAACAACGATAAGCAGTTTTGTTTTTCTAATAGTTAGTTTTGAGATATATAAGCAGTGGTATACATTTAAAGGCTTTTAAAATAACTTAAATTGTCAATATTATTATTTACGAAAATTCATTACATAAGCATGTGAGAAGATAAGTTATTTTGATCTTTAGTCCTAAAAATAATAAAACTTTTTAAAAAGCCCCGCTTAGAAAAAACTTACTTTTTAACCAAGACACATTTTCAAATTAGTTAGTCCTGAGGTTTTTTTTTTAATTTTAAAGTTGTTTTTGTTAGCAAAATCTAACTATGCAAACTAAAATACAGGCGTATTTTTAAATTTTTTTAAACCTATATTTTATAAATTTTATTAAAATGTCATTTTTTACAAGATGTTATTATATGTATGTACTTAATTACGCAAGTTTGCTTTTAAATCAAAATATTTTTCTTCCAAATGTGTTGCACAAATTAAATTAAAAAACTGCATTAAAAATATATATTTTCGGCCATCATTTATTTATGATTATGTTTTTTTGCTGTGTTTGAAAATTGTATTTATTTTTTTTTTGTTAGATATTTGAAGGGAAAAAGTGTTTATTATAAATAAAGGTGGGCAAACGACTGATACACCAGCGGCGGGTAATGGCGTAATAACTGCGTATGAATTTTAATAGTGTAAATATAAAACTCGGTTAATATTACAAATTAATATAGATTGGCTTGGCTCAACAGCCGCGAAGGCCTCTACAGTCGTTTTAGTGAGCGATGTCTAGTGTATTAAAAAATATTTTTATTTAACGAAAAGGACCGTTCGACATTATTGAATGTAGGATTTGCGTTTAGTTAAAATGGGCAGTGGCGTATATTGACAATAAAAGGTAGGGTCCAACTGCTTAATTTAAAAATTACCTGAAATAATATACGTAAAAACTTAAATTATTACCCAAAATTATTTGAATTGTTATAAGTGGGATGGCTCCCCATAAAAAAAGCCACTGGTACTTCTTGTAGTATACTAAATATACTATATACTATATACTCAAATTTAATCTCTCGCGTCCACGTATTTACAAAGAGCTATTAAAAATAAAAGATGTATTTTTTGACGGTTTCTCTAGGATTGAACCATGTGTGCGATATATTGACTATAAACAGTAAATAAAATAATATAGTTAAAAAATGCAGGTAATACCCAAAAGTATTTAAATTGTTTTAAATACTTTCACCAAGTATGGTCTACTGAAAATGGGCACTGAATTTCTTGAACGGATCTGTTTCAGCATAAATACATTTTATTCTAGCATCATCGATATTCTTACTTATCACACTCCCCAATTTGTTTTTAATACTAGTTTACAGACAGACATACACGTATGTCGATAATTTTCCGCCATATTTTTTTTCATTAAATTTCATTTTGTTTAGGTGGCATATTTTAAGTATAAGTTGTGTCTACCATGTGGATGGAACTGGGAAAAAATGGGCTAACATTTTTCATTTATAACTAAATAGATGATAAAAAAAGTTTAAAGTATTTATAGTTACTCCAAAATACTCAGTAATGACCTCATGGGTGCTGTAGGTCACGTGGTTTGGCGGGAGCTAATCGCACCGCCATGCCTTTGGCCTGAGACCGGGGCCAATATACGCTCTCTCTTGCACTTTAACTTACCCCCCGCTGTTCACTCGCAATAACGACTTTTTCGTTTACTGTCTTAATTAGTTTTTTTAGCGAAAAAACATCAATAACCAGAATAATCCACAATTGATTCATTGCTTCACCGAATAAAATAGTGTTAATAGATACTTAAGATCTAGATAAAAAAAATATATATTTATTTAATAATGGATTTAATTCACTTAGGTTCTGAACAGTCAATTTATGACTGTGTTATAAATTCTGACAAAAAGATCTTAGAATATTTTAACATTTTACATAAAAATTTTTAATTTTAAATATTATTTTATTTTTAGTTTAACATTTATTTTTCCTTGAAAACGGTTATTTTTGTTTTTTTTGTGATTTTATATATATATATATATATATATATATATATATATATATATATATATATATATATATATATATATATATATATATATATATACCAACTTGTGTATAAAATCAATAGTTGTTAGTTTATTTTCTTTATTTGTTTGTTTTTAATAATTGTCAAATAACAAGCGAAGATCCGTATGTCGACCAACGCTGAATTTATCATTGTATAGCTTCTGCACCACTGGTTTTCTTACCTTGATAAAATGGCTCCCAGTAGTAGGTTTTTCCTTTGAAGGGCCGATTGTTAAAGGCAGCGCATTGTTCGTATCGGAAATCTCGATCACCCGGGCAGTCCTGCAAAGCAGTAATGAAAATAATGAATAGCCTGATTAATTAATTTAAATAGAAGAAACATTTGTTATCGAGCTTTGTATGTCTAATTCAATTAACTTATCTATTAGGCTTAATAAAATCAGGCACTCCTACCTTCTCGTCTGGTAATAAAAATACCTGTAAGTTTTTTTCGATACCTAATTTGGAATATGTAAGTAAAAATTTCCCTTTAATACCACAAGAGCTTAAATTAAAAATGGAAGAAGAAGACGGAGAATCATTTTCAAAAAGATTTTTGGACGAGAAAGAATTATTTGTTCTATATTTGGGCTAAAATTGTAATTTGAAACAAAATTTTACTTCATAATTACAAAAAAAATATAACACGTTAAGATTTTAGTTAATAAGTTAAATACTTAGGTATTTTTTCCATGTGCTTTTTGATCAAAATGTACTCGAAATTCGCTATTCAAACAAATCGCGCTTAAGATATTACCAAAATCATCTTTATTCTCGTGGTTTTTTTAACACCTTTCACATATCTCATCTTGTACAGGGTGGCTCAAATTCGACGCTCATCATTGGGATTTCGGAAACCGTAAGAGATACAGGGTCGGTTAAATGGAGTCAACGTTGCGCAATTTGATGCTTCCGAAGATATTAGAAAAAAATCCGAATTTTTAATTTTGGTTTCTATGGTTTCCTGGCTTTATTTGCTAAGATAACTTAAAATGAAAAACACATTTTTATGGCTACTTTTTCTGCTCTATAACCCAGAAATATTGAATCTGACGTTTCGGCTTCTGGCGACCATCATCAATTTAATTTTTTTTAAATACGGACCTGATTTTTTTTTCAATTTGATTGAATTTTTTCATCACTCTTAAAACACTATATATCGTCACTTTGATATTTGTCGACGTTTCGTACAGAAAATTCCATCACCAGAATATTTTATATTTATTTAACCATAATACGGCCCTGAACTATATTTTTAGGTGAGAAGGTAAAAAAAAGAATAAACCTATTACATTATCGTGATGTTTTTATTGCAACTCATTAATACATATCTAACAGCTTATGGTCTGCGGTTTGTATTTACATTCATTTTTATGCAAGGTAAGCCTTTTTGATAATTTTTGGGACGTTTGTCCCATATAAATCTGGTCACAGTCGCCCCATTTTATAGCATAAACAATGTTATAAAGTTCATTTGTAATGTCCTTTAGATCGAAATAATAGGAGCCACGGTTTTTTATGTTTTTTTACTATAAATATTTTGGGCTTTAAACAAAATAGTATTCATGGAATTTAATTCTTCACTATACAGTAACTTATCTTTTGGGTACTTCGCATTTAATTTTTTGGTAATTAGATATTTTATTATTATTTATACTCTTAGAGAAAAGTAATTTACTAAATAATAATAAAGTTATATTATTAATAATTACCCTAATTAATAAATAATTTTTTTAGGCGCGAAAACGTTTTTTAATATAAAGAAGAGTGACATATTTCAGTAATTCTACTTTTGAGGGCTAAAATGGTGATGATTTTTTGTGTTTGGGAGTGATAGTATAAATATGGTAAATATCTACCAGAACTAGACATTTGTTTTAGCAGTTCAGAATTATAATATTCTTTTGGATTCTACTCTGTTGTCCAAAAAAATTATATATTCAGGAGATAATTACAACATTAAAAAACTTGGCTCTTTGTATTTGCAACTTAAGGAGATTAAAAATAAACATCAAGTTTCTAACATTGTTATATATATGTATATATACTAATTTTTATAATAATTTAATTAAAATAAATATAATATAATATAATATAAAAATATTTATTTATAATATAATAAAAAAAATATATATATATATATATATATATATATATATAATATATATATATATATATATATATATATATATATATATATATATATATAATATATATATATATATATATATATATATATATATATATATATATATATATATATATATATATATATATATATATATATATTATATATATATATAATATATATATATATATTATATATATATATTATATATTTGAGATTCATAATTTTATTTGACCTTTTTTTATATAATAATATATATTTTTTCGTTTTGATTTCTTGGTTTTAGGTCTGCCAGAATGTAAACATTATGTTTTTATTACTTTATATTGATGACGTTTCGATCATGTTCGATCTTTTTCAAATCTAAAAGTTAGGTTTCAGAAACAAAGTTAGTATAACTAGTGTCACCCAAATTTTAACGCTCTAGGGTAAGTTTTTTTGTTTTTTTTATTTGGATGACACTAGTTATACTAACTTTGTTTCTGAAACCTAAATTTTAGATTTGAAAGATAAATGATCAAACTCATCAATAAAGTACTAAAACATAATGTTTACATTTTCAGATAAACCAAGAAATCAAAACGAAAAAAAAAAAAATATATATATATATATATATATATATATATATATAATATATATATATATATATATATATATATATATATATATATATATATATATATATATATATATATATATATATATATATATATATATATATATATATATATATATATATATATATATATATATATATATATATATATATATATATATATATATATATATATATATATATATATATAATCTCCGATTAGTGAACAACTTTTAGCAAGACTTTTAGTGTGATATTTTACTAAAATTGCAAAAAATTAAATATTATGATCCTAGCAGTAGCCCTGAATTTTATTTCAATATTTAAATAGTGTAATTTTTCGCCTGTTTAGTCATTAAAATGCATACATTATCATAAAAAGTGCCTAAATATTTAAAGGCATAAACTTTATTTAAACTGTAACTTAATAAATAAAGTGATAAGTTAAAATATTTACTGTCTTATAAGATATTTTTTATCGACTTCACTTCTTATTTAAATTTTATTAAAATCTCAAGGGGTGGATTAAAGGTTTGGTATAATGCCTTTTTAAGAGGTTATTTTATCAAGAAAATATTCCAATAGCAATAAGCCATAAAATTGTCGGCAACCATATCAAATAATCAATAAAGCAAAGGACCATCTTCTATTTCTTATAGCTTCTAAATAGTCTGATAATTGGTAGTCGGAGTTAGTAATAAAAACAAGTTAATGAAACGGGCGTTTTTTAAGTGGTCTTTATGTGTTTAAAGACTATAAACACCTCTGTAATCTAACATTTTATTTTTGGATTTCTTTAATGGTAAATTAAATTAAAATGTAATCAAAACATAAAACCCTAATAACGGAAATATACTTTAAAAACAATAAAATGACATGCATTCGCCAATTTGTCAGAAAATTACTGTTTTGCATCGATGCCACAATGAAAGATATTTTTTTCCTATGAACATAAACAAAAGAAATGCTCCATAAGTAGCAGGTCATCTGTCACATACGCCTTTATATCAGCCTCGTACAAAGAAGTTAGAAAGTGGTAAGTGGAAGAATACAGAAAATGGCCAAGTCAAACATATTATTATCTGTTAAAAGTTATAAGCAAAGAAAGCATATGATAAAATAATTTCAGAGGTTCACAAAAAAAGTGGTGTTTGCAGGGTGTCGAAATCAGATTTTTTGGTGTTTTTTTCCACTGAATGCGAATTCGAAGTCAAAGTTGGGGGTCAAACAGCAATAAATCAAGACAAACCCAAAAAACCGATAAGATACATTTACCGGCAAAAACCTGCTCCCACGGAATGTTTGGACCACCACTGTATAAACTATAAGAGATGCAAAAAATTTCATAAAACAAAAAATAAAACTTTTCACATTGTCTATATAAAACGTTATGTAAACATTTTTGATAAGATAAACGATAAAGGAGATACAAACAAAAATGTAATTTTAACAAAAAAAAATGGTGCAAAATAGGGATTTTTTTTAATTATTGTGTTTTTTTTTTATTATAAATCATTTATTTTATTTACCTCTGGATACACTGCCTAGTTTTTTTCGTGTTAAGGCCATTTCTATTTTAATTACTGAGTTTCTTTTAGCCTAGATTACCGCTTAAAAATAAAATAATGACAAAAAACAACCAACCTAACCTACCAAAAGTCTTAATTTTTGTCATGAATTATATTATACATCAAAAATACAAATTTTGTATTCGTGTTCCTTTAAACACAATTTCAACTTCGTTGCCTGGGCTGGGTGCTAAGGATTTGTCGTTTTTAAACTGGTGTTAACTATTAGGTCTGTTTGTAATTAGAAGTTTACATTTTTTGTACTTACCTACCTAGTCCTAAAATACACCTTCGATAAGAGCGCTTACGTAGAAAGATTGTAAAATATTGTACACTATTTCTGAATAACAAACAAACCTATTATTAGGTATCTTTCATTATAGTAAGCTTTTTTAGTTAGCTGTTTCTCCGTATCAAGGTTGGTCGGTTTGTCCTAACTGAAAAGCGAGATAAACTAACACATATTTTTAAAAGCTTTATTCGGGTTCGGTAAATTACTGTTTTAGAACCGTGCGGCGCCTGCGCAGTTCAAAATTGCCTGTTCGGGTTTAAAAGCAAATTTGACAATTCTAAGTTTGCGTTTTTCTAGGACTACATTGGGACAGTTTTAGAACCGTCCATATAAGTCCACACTCTGTTTTAAGAACTGTTTCTGGACTATTTGAGGCATACGTAAATTGATTAGTATTGAGGTTAGTTTTGTGGGAGTCGTGAATATTTTAATTTATTGAATTTTTTGTTTAGTTTCGCTTGTGGCAATGAAATGGAAAGAGAAAAACTAGGGATTTTCTTAAGTAATGCATTAAGCTCATCTTCATCATCTGAAAGTGGTAATGATGTAGAAAATACATTTCTTGTGGCATCTACTGTAGCAGAAGGCTTAAGAAATAATCCTAAAATTAAGGATTATGTGGCTATGTTGTGGTTTATGATTATGACGCGGGTTTAATTTTAAAATGTTGAATTTTTTAAAATGCGTTCGAGATTTTTAAATGGCCGACAATACTGGCACTGTCAGAGAACGATTTTAAGTATTGAGCTACCGCGCATTCAGTCCTGGGCCGTTCTCGAATAGTTTAAGAATCGTTAGTAAGAAGTAACCCGAATAAAGCTAAAATAAGTTAGGTATGTTTTATAAGTTTTTGGTAATAATTATACCATTAACAAGTTTTTTTAGTGCGTCGTAAAATATTTTTATTAAAATCGATTCTTAATTTTTGCCATAAATTATATTATACATTAATAATACACATTTTGTATTCGTATTCCTTTTAACACCATTTTAACTTCGTTGGCTTGGCTGGGTGCTGAGGATTTGTCGTTTTTAAACTGGTTTTGTTATTCGGTGTTACCTATCAGGTCTATTGGTGAATCAGTTTTTTTTTTGAAATTTGATATTTCAAAAATGCAGGTTTCCATTCAAAAAATAAATTTAATGGTTGGATCTGGAATCTAAATGGTTGCATGTAAGAACTAATGATGCAATAATGTAGAAAATGAAAAGTAGAAATAACAAAATGAAAATTATTTTACAATATCAGCAAAATATAAATACAACTTTAATTAATTAATTTCGTTTTTTAATCTGGATGTATAGATAGTGTTTAAGTTAGAAGTTGACATATTTTCCTGCATATATTTATATAAATTATTTGTAGAAGTTATAAACAAAATTTTAACAACGGATTAGAAAAAACCTGTAGTGGAGTAAAATATGGAAGGGAAGTCGCTTAGTTATCGAGAAAAAAAAAACCGGCGTAGAACCAAACCAGACTTAGTGGGATTTTTAATAAGGTAATCGTGTACACGAAATCACTTTTTACGACATTTTTTAGTGGTCGAGAACTTTTTTATTTCTAAAAAACCGATAAAAAATCGGTTTTTAATAAAACACGTTTTTTAACATCTCCACTGCTATATCTCTAATAGTATTCATGCTCAGATTTATCAGGTTATTTTTTTTTTAGATTAAAGTAGACATAATAGCGCTTTGAACAACGTCCCATTTGAAGCTGATTTTTTTTTGTTAAATTTTTAAAATAGTACGAAACTCAAAATTGTTATTTTTAGTAGCGTAATTTTAGGCAATCGAGAAAAAAGTTTATTATTGAAAATTTATATATACGTGCTGCGTACAAATTGTAGCTAATGTTTAAAAAAAGTTTTTAAAATAAAAATTTTTTAGATTCCTGTTATAGTATTAAGTCAGTGATATTTTTTTAACGGCGAAACTCATATTTTTGCGCGCTTGGCTTAGCGAGCCGGCCGACTGCAAAGATCTTACTTACGGTCCGGTGGGAGTGTAGTAGTTAAAGTTTTATCAACAGGTTTAAACTAAGGGCTGCTTAAGTTGTTTAGAAAAGGAAAATTTTAAATATCCAAACCAGGTGGGTAGATTTTTAAACTCATACAAAAAATATCAATCATTGTTATTAATTACCCACCTAGTTAGTAGGTTAATTAAACTTTTTTATTGGTTGCCGGTAAAGAAAACCACCCACGGGATTTGTTATTTTTTGATTATACATTCAAAACTTTATTATTTTTTAATCATTTTTAGCAACAAAAAATTGCGGATGCTTTATGTCTTTTAATTAAATTTAAGAAATATAGTACATAAAATAAACTAGGGCTTCGTTAAACGTCCTTTTTAAACAGGAATATATAATTCCTCTTTTTTTCCATATAAAGAGATGATACGATGCCGTTCTTTGACATGTCTAAATGCTGCTTGAATAAGCAATGTTGCCAGACTTTTTGTAATAATTTGTTATTATTGAACGTTTTTTTTAATATAAAACTAACCAGAACTAACAAATAACAACTTTTAAACTATTACCTAGTTTTGGTTAGTTCCGGTTAGGTTTTCCTCGTTAAATTGTATTTTTTTTTATTATAAATGCGCCGTTCTGGTCGGTCATGATTACTGCTGGTTAATTAAAGAGGCTTTTTATTTTCCCCAATTATATTTGTAACTGGCTCGAATTTCAAATATTTTTGATTTAATGAAACTTATCTTAATGGTAGTGACAAAGTTTTTTATTATAAATTAATAATATTTCCGTTTAGCCACGCTGTAAACGTCTTAAAGCGGTGCATGTATTTATTACATGTAAATCGTAAACAGTTGAAATAAAATGTCAACTAATGACCAATTCTTAGAATTTCTATTGCTTTTTTCTTGGTGAAAACCACATCATCCGCATTTTTTTGCCTTAAATAATAATACTTAAAGTATATTTTACATTGCAAATTTAAAAATCGTTCAATTCCGTGGGTGATTTTCTTTACCAGACCCAAAAATGTAATATGTAAGTAGTTATTTAGGCGCTTTATTATTAGTATTTTTCGTAAATTTAATCCATTTCTGCCTCAAAATCTTTAGTAATGTTATTACAGGAACGAGATTTACACTCCTTACAACATTTTAGGCCTTCTTTCACACAAGTACATGTTGGAAATTTAATTTTGGGTTGACATAAAGCCTTATACTACATAACTACTATAAAGTTTAAATTTTGGACATTTCTTTAGGAAGTAAAAGATCTATCTGAACATCACTACCAACACTCGCAGAAGAGGTAGATATTGTCGAACTATTTTCAGATAGGTTCGGAAACCGTTTTCCTATTTTTGTGCGATTTTGTAACATAATTTATGATATTTCTCATCAAACGCAAATAAATCTTCATAGCCACGTAATTTAGATATCATATTAATGTCATTTCTATTTCTGGCAGCTTTATTATTTTTTTGATAGGTAGCTTTTCTACTACCTTAAAAGATTTAGTACTATGTAAAAAAATAAATACCCTAAACATTATTTATAAGGATAAAATTAAAATTCGTATTTTGTTTCAGTACAAAATATAAACTAATAGAAAGGTACCAACTATACTATGCAGGTACATAATAATATTTAAATTACTTGTTTAAACAGATTTTTTATTTAACTTTTGCCTTTTTTTATTTTTACTATTGTTGCAAAAAAACACATTCTTCTAATATTGAAACTATCGCATTTAAGTTTAGGGTCACAATAATTTGAAGGACCGGCGCCACTGTCTGATTGCAAATTATGATAATAGTTTTGAGATTCTGTGTAAGATTTACGACAGTCTTTATGATATTTTATTTTAATTTCGCCCTTTAAAATATCATTTTTTGGACAGAATTTCTTTTGCTAGATTGTCCTGCCTTTTTTCAGCACTTGATAGTAATGATAACAACCCTTGTATTCTAGGTCTTTGTAAAACAGATTTGTATTCATCATGCACAATTTTCTTACAAATAATTCGCTTCATTGTTTCTAAATACATACAGCACACTCTAAATTTCGACAACCACCCCTACTAATGTATTACTACGCACGCTATCCGCATGCGGGGCCATTGGGTCCCGATAATACTTTATAACGCCTAAAAAAAAATCGCTGTTGCCAAACCATACGCTCTAGGAAAACATTTTTTTTTTCAAAAACTTTTGGTATTAATTGGCTATATTTTCTTTGCTGCATGTATGAAAATATTTTTAAAAATAAAAAAGTTTGGTAAAAATTTCAATACAAAAAATATATATTTTCAGTTTATCTGATTTTTAAAGGGATAAAGGTGCAAATTGTGCCCAAACAATTTATAAGGTTAAAAGCGCTACAGTGTGAGCTTTAATTTGACACAAAAAAATTTTTGGTATCTTTGATAGTTTTAAAATTATGGCGGTGGAAACGGAAAAAAATATATATTTTTTTTCAAAAAAATCACTTTTTATCAATTTAAAAAGTTCAAGACCCCAAAAAAAATGTCATAAAATTCGATTTCATGTGCCCGGTGACATACTCAAAGGAACCTAACTGGTTTGACCTGGTTCTACGCCAAGAAAAAAAAACGACACGATAGACTCACGAAATCACTCCGCTATCGTGAAATATATAATTACTCTTTTAAAAAAATGTATAACTTCTACCATATCAAAAATTATAAAAAATTTGTTAATAACTTTTATGTAGGAATAATTTAGACAAATTTAAAAGCCCTAAGTTCTAGTCAGTCATGGTTAGTTCTGGCGGCTTTTTATTTTCCCAATTATTTATCAGACGTAAAAATGCGGAGACATATTAGAAAAGACCCATGATTTGCTTTTTTTACATTAATTGCATTCTTTAGAAAAAGCCCACTTTTCAAATTACGCGCCGAATCCCTGCTTAATAAACCATGTTTCATGTGTCAACACTGTCAAAAAGCTCGCCAGCGGGGGTGTCGCTAGACGTGAGTTTGGATAACGCGATAGTGTCACTACGAACGTTATATGAACGTTATACGAAATTACTACTACATCTGAACTACCCAGTTTCCCCTTAACGTTTGGTTAATATGAACCAGTCTGATCCTACAGTTTAGTCGAACCACACACAAAGCAAGCGGTATTTGCCGCATCACATCAGACTACTAACCACTTCCGACGTGGTTCAGCTTCGTTGCTCTTATCAAAAACGGTCTTTCAATAAAGTCCGTTATTACCATACCTATTTATTAAAAGAACCTATTATGTTCGGCAAAGGATTAATGTTTCTGTTTTATTCCAGATTTTCTGATGTTGAGCATATTAAGACATGATAAATATAGAGGTTCGAAAGTGAAAAACATTTACTGGTGAAACGTACAGCTTAAGTTTATTTAAAAATATACATAACTTTCTTGATGCTACGTACAGGGTTTTCCCGTATAATTGCGCACCCCTTTAAAATCTTTATTTTTATAGATTGAAAAAAATAGTTTATATGAAAGTTGCAGGATTTTTCATGAAGATATTCATGGTGTAAGATACAAAAACAAATGATGATCGAAAAATTAACAAATCACTATCAACTTCGTTATTTTAAATGGAATACCCTGTATATGATTGAAAATTGAAATTCTGCTAATCTTCCTCTTTTCAAATATATATAATTTATCTATGTTCGGATAAACGAGTTGCAAGTTATTTTAATTTAAAATCTGTTCTTATAAGCCATAGTTAGCCATGGATACAACCCAAAGTTTGGCAAAGTTATGTCGCGTTAGCCATGGTTCGTCTTGGAAACCAAACAAAAATATAAATATTTGACAGAAGTCAATTTTGGGTTGTATCCATGGCTAACTATGGCTTATAAGAACAGATTTTAAATTCAAATAACTTGCAACTCGTTTATCCGAACATAGATAAGTTATATATTTGAAAAGAGGAAGATTAGCAGAATTTCAATTTTCAATCATATACAGGGTGTTTCATTTAAAATAACGAAGTTGATAGTGATTTGTTAATTTTCCGATCATCATTTGTTTTTCTATCTTACACCATGATAATTTTCATGAAAAATCCTGCAACTTTCATATAAACTATTTTTTTCTATCTATAAAAATAAAGATTTTAAAGGGGTGCGCAATTATACGGGAAAACCCCGTACATAGCCAACAACCTAATGGCAATAAATAAAAATCATGTTTTTTTAACCATTTTTTCTAAAAAAGTCGTGTATTTCAAAACAAAAACTCTTTAATGCCGGATTAAATATCATAATATTAATTCAATCAATGAAATAATTCGAAATGCATATACCTTACCAAAAAATAATTTTAAAAGCTGCAAAAAGGTAGTTCTCTGTATGGTATGTAGAATTAATGTTACCATTAATGTCCAAAATCAGGTTTATCTCAAAATTACCCAGTTAATGTCAGATTAACATAGTCAGAACTAACAAGAACAAACCCTACTTTTTTTATATTATTCAGTTAATGGAGAGATTAGTCAAAGTTCGAACTTTAAACGTAATATATAATTTCCAAACAATATTACAAAACAAGCAAACAAAACCGATGCCCATCCTTTGTAATCTTTACAAACTGAATATTTTTTTCCATATAAGATATTAAAAAAATCCAATCAATTCTATAGTCTGTATACAAAAATAGACTTTTCTGCATATTGGAGAAAACTTACTAGGCAACTATCTTAAATTAGAGAACATTGAATGCTTGATCCTTTCTGTATATATTAACAATTTAAAAAAAATATATAAGCCAGACGAATCAACCAAAATTATTGTATTAAACGACCTACCCATTAAAAACTGTACCTACATGTATTGAGAACCATAAATATTATAAATCCCACACTGGTCTAGACTTAATCTGACGGCATTCGTGTGCAGCCATACAAATTTAGGTTAATTACTTTTTGTAAAAAATTATGAATTTAATCTCTAAAATAATAAAAAAAGAAGTTTTTTTTGAGGTCCAGGGTTATAGTATTTAAAAGAAAATAATATATAGAGGGTGTGCAAGGAAGTTAGTTCTTACCAAAAGGGATTTTTTTTTAAATGACAATGCTTTATTAATATTTGAGTTAGCATGTACGGGGCGGTTAAAAAATGTGAAACTCAACAATGGGCCAAGAGATATGTACCATTAAAAGGCATTTTAGGACAAAATATATTAAGGATGTATTGGGTAGGACCACAATTTGTGGTCAAATATGGACACTGAGTAGTAAATGGCAAAATACCAAAGTTTAAATACATTTTAAAAATCAGTAACCTCTAAATAAAAAAGCAACAACAAGTATAGTTTGTCTCAAAGTATATCGCTATGTCTTTTGACGGACAATACGCCAATAAACCTTTAACGATTTTATTACCTATTGTTATTGGTTAAACCCATTATTTCATAATGGCAGGGGTGGGCCAGGTATTTGTTTAGTATTGACCATTGGGTATATACATATTTCGGCTAATATTTTAGTGGCAGTGTTGAATAACGGTTTTTACTGTACAAGAAGCTTTAAAAGGAACCTGTCTACTTACAAAAACTCCAATATCATCGATAAGGGATAATATTATTAGTAAAGAATGGAACACAAGAAAAAAACGTAGTGATTTTCAATCTCACCGTATAGACAATAGTGATCAGGGCCTAAGAAAAAGGAAAATATATTGTCTTTATGAAAGCGGAGTTGTTCCTACCCTGGATAAATTGAAAAAGAAGCTAGACGAAAACGAAACCAATATAAATATTAGCCGTGCCACCCTCCATAGAGTTGTTTGTAAAATTGTATTTAAATACCGCAAAATAGACAAAAGACAATTAGTAATGGAATCGCATAGATTACGCACGTGGGGATTTAATTACCTTTATGAAATTAAAACAAATGTACAGAACATTTAAAATTATTTACAATCAAGAACTACACATTTCCAGTCGACAGACATTATTTCGCACAAATGTTATAATTAATGTGTAAATGTGTGTGAAATATCAACAAATTTTCGCTACATGGCAAAACCTATGAAAATATAATGACAGCAACAATATTATTTATTATTTTGAAAAAGGCTCGGGAAATCCAGCCGAAACGTCAATAAAGGAAGCAAAAACATAAAAGTTTTTGAATGTTGTCTTAAACAGTGGACCAAAATCCCAAGAAAACATCTAAACTTAAATATATAAATATATAAATATATACAGGGTGTCCGGAAAATACGTGAACAACGTTTGATGACAGACTCCCGGGCGTCAAAATAAATCTATTAAAGCGAACTTACCTATATCCAAAATTGCTTCAATTAGCCTGCAAATTGCGTCAAAGATTCTAAAAAATGTTGTTTTTTTTTCTAAATTTTTTAAAAACGTGCAAGTTGATTTCAATAATTTTTGGTGATGAGTCTCGGGCTATAAAATGACGTTTGCTGTTGGCACAGTTATCCACTCTACTTAACCTTAAGTATTATAACCGTGACGTCATATGTACCTATATCTTCGGATTATTTATGTCATTGACTTACTGATGGTTATGCCAGAAAACATCATTTTCAATTACGTGCTCGGGCATAATATTTTATTAATAAATAAAAAAACTTGATTAAAACAAAACAATAATTAAGCAAATGTGCAAAATGACAACCGTTTTGTTGAATACATTTTTTACATATCTTAAAAAATGAACTTGAACTTTATTTAATGTCTCGGGATTATTACCCACTAAGCAAAAAAACATCCAACTACGTTACATTTATGTTTTCCTGTTCCTTTGTTACGTTAATCATCTTAAAACAATAACAGCGCCTTGAACCTAATAGTTTCGTTATATTTCCTTCAACTTAACAAAATCGTAGTTACGTTAAAAATACAAGATTTTGGTTTCGAAACTTACACGGCCTATTTTGCGTTGGTTGGGCCTAACACATAATCTGAAACATCCACGTTATATAACTTATGTTGTAAAGAGGTTTTTCTATGGATTTAAATAGGTGGTTCTGTTATGTTGATTATATAACATTAAAAGATCTTTTGGATTCCTAATGTGTGGTGTATGGTAATAATACAGAATGTTTAATTAAGTATGGTCGTAAATCGTATTTTGTTAACCATGTACAGCAACATATGAATGGTACAGCTATAAAATAAAAATTAGTAAAATACTTTATCACTAGGAGGCGCATGATACTAAGTATATTAAAAAGGCAAACTTTTTTAATATTAAAGTAATTGATCGAGGATTTGATTAAAATTACTAAACGATTTTTCACGCCTTTCCTTATATACTATTTTCTGTTAAACATCTAGAGTGGGCAAAAATTTACTTATACCCAAAAAAGCACTAACAAACATATTTTTTAAACTGTAGGCTAGTCAAGTAAAAAAGATTTGATAAAATATCCTCCGTGTTTGAGTTTTCTAAAGCTAAAACTGTGAAGTACCCTATCGATTCTTATTACCTCAAGAAATTAATTAATTAACAATATTAAAAAATTGTTTACCCTAAAGTTTTAGCATTTTTGTAAACAAAAGTAAATGTTGCGTCCCCTCTGCTATTAAAGATGCCACTGAAAAAATATGGATGTAAAAAAAATGTTGTGATAAATCGCCTATTATTTTTGATAATAATTTTTTCGTCCACCCCAAAATAGTACAATAGTTTTCAAGATAAAACCAGTGACAAGTAACTATCCCTAGTAAAAAAAAACTAATATAAACTATAGGGAAAAATTTATTCATAAAAATATCTGTCTACAATTCTCCTTTCATAATTCCCAAATTTTTGTACAGGCTATTTAATATGGAAAGCTTATTTTCTAAACCCACATAAAGTGTAACAGTTCATATAAAAAAATGTTTAGACGACGTTCAACATTTGCAAGTAAATGTTTGGTGATTTGGTATACGTCAGGATATCTCTCCATGTAAACCCTAACACTTTGACGTCCATTTCCTTAGCAAAACCCGTACACCAAAAGCATGTCAACTTTTTCAGAGTTCGTATAGTTGTCCATATTTACCGTAATAGTAAAAGATTTTAGAAGTTAAGAAAGTGGCCTTAATGTTCAAACTCCGACAACAATTTGTTAACAGAAATATTAAATGTCATAGCAACACAAAAACATAATGAAAACACCAGTAAACAATGTTAAGTACGAGTAATTACCTCTTATTACAATTAATCAAATATCTTGCCCGAGCACCTAATTGAAAATGATTTTTTCTGGAATAACTACTTATACTAGCAAAATTTTGCAAGAGATGAAAAATCTTCCAAATACATTGTTTTAGCAGAAAATGGTATCTTATTTATCAGTAAGTCAATGACATAAAAAATCAGAGGATATAGGTACATATGACGTCACTTTTAAAATACTTTAGGTAAGTAGAGTGGATAACTGTGCCAACAGCAAACGTCATTTTATAGCCCGAGACTCATCATCAAAAATTATTAAAATTGACTTGCACGTTTTTGAAAAATTTAGAAAAAATCAGAATTTTTTAAAATCTTTGACGCCCTCTGCAGGCTAATTGAAGCAAATTTGGATATAGGTAAGTTCGCTTTATTAGATTTATTTTGACGCCCGAAGTCTGTCATCAAACGTTGTACACGTATTTTCCGGTATGGTAGGATGGTAGAATGTACATTTGTATTTTTCCGGTTTACAATCCGTTTGTCAGGGATGAATTTTCACGACGTTTCGCCAACATCTCAGTTGGAATTTTCAAGTGATGCTTCCTGGGCGGCTGCTCGACTTGGAATGAGTGCTGTGGTCCTTCAGATGTCCTTTTATACGCAGATTGTACCTTGGTTCCGGTTCATTGGTTTGTCGACTTGTTGCCGGGTGTAGTTGGTTTGTTGTCTTTGGCCTGTTTTTGTTTTTAAGTAAAGTTCTCCATATGGTCGGGATGTTTTGTGCATCATCTCTCTTATTCAGATTGTTTGTTTTTTCTATTTCAAGTGCTTATCTAATAATTCGTGTTCTATGGTGTTTTATTGCAGCGATTTGTTTTGTGTCTCTGCAGGGTATGCTGTACACTTCTTGGTTTTCTAAGGGTCTTTTGGGTTGCCTAGTATGTTGTGAATTGTTGTTTGAGGTTTGTAGGTTATGCATATGTCATGTTTTCTCAAAATTCTTCCAATTACATCTGTTACACTTTTAATGTACGGTAAATTTGCTTTTGGTTTAGATATGTCTTCCTTGTGTATTTGTATTCTGTTTTAAAGCTTTTCTAATGTGGTGTTCCTTGTAGTTGTTTTGTCTTAAGGTTGTGGTACTTTTGTTAAGTTCTTTTAGCCAGTTTGTAGGATTGGTTAGACGTATAGATCTGGTGATAAGGGTATTGGCGACTGACTGTAGCTGTGATGGATGATGGTGGGAATCGGCATTCAGATATCTGTTTGTGTGTGTGGGTTTTCTGTAGACTGTGTAATCAATTGTAAGATCTTCTTTTCTGGTTATAAAAAGATCGAGGAGGAACTCCTGTTTTCTTCGACTTCTAGTGTAAACTGGATGCGAGGGTGGATATTGTTCAGTTCTTCTGGAAAGTGGTCCAGATTTGTTCTTCCATGTGGCCAAATGATGAATATGTCATCGACGTAGCGTTTCCAGAGAGTGGGTTTCGTGTCGGTTTTCCTAAGGGCTTCTGTCTCAAAATATTTTATATATAAGTTGGCAATGGCTGGTGATAGTGAGGAACCCATAGGTGCGCCATCTATTTGCCGGTAGTATTGGTCATCGTAGGAAAAATATGTGTTTTTAAGACAGTGTTCTCATAGCTCGATGACGTGGTGCGGAAAATCTTCATTCATGGCAATCTGGTCTATGGCCTCATCGACAGGTATGCTTGGATAAAGAGATTTGATATCCAGACTGACAGGGATGCCATTTTCTTGTAGTTTTATTTCCTGAAGTATGTTGACTGGGTGATCCGAGATTTTTAAAAAGAATTCTGCAGTTTCGCTCGCTGGTTGCATGATTTGGGCCAGGTATTTTTCAAATTGTTAAGTGGGTGAATCAACTCCGCTTACTATGGATCTAATCGGTGCTCCTTCTTTATGTATTTTTGGTAGTCCATAGATTTTTGGGCATCTACTGGATTTCTCTAGTGGAATAATGCGTTTTTCTATTTTACTGCCAAGGTTTGCCTTCTTGATCTTGTCTTTTGTTGTTTTTTCGAGATATGTTGTTGGGTCCCTAACAACTTGTTTGTATGTATTGTCCAAAAGGATTTCTGTCATCTTGTCATTGAAGTCATCGGTGTTCATAACAACTGTTATGTTTCCTTTATCTGCTGGAAGTATGGTGTGGGCTGGGTTGTTTTTGAGGTTGTTTAGGGCTTCTATTTCTGATCTTTTTATATTGGGTCTTGGTGGTTTGCGGACGGAGATAGAACTTGTCCGAAACATTTTGTGAATAATTAAAATAAAGACAATGGAAGTTCGATATTATTTTAGTGTCATTACTAAATCATTATCTAGCACACTTAGACAGACCAAAAAGATAACACAAATTATTAACCAAATAACCAGTGAGGTGGTAAAAAGGAAAAATGCGTCTTCAGTATTTATGGCACTCGTAAAGATAGTGGTTTGGATCAACAATATAGTTTTTCGGTGTTTATTTATTTTTCTTTTATTAAAGTTTTGTGTTAATTATACTGATTTTATATCAACAGTTCCATATTGTGCTTAAAAAACGCAAAAGCAGTTAGTAAGCTTTAATAAAACGGTCTTTTTGCAGAATCAACAATACCTGTCATATCAAACATCATTAAATTCTTACCTGGGTATTACATAAATGTATTCTCTTGTAAAGTCCTACACACTCATTAGATGGTTTCCAATTTTGTCTTCTTCGCCTTTGTCGTTTTACAAATCTACAATAAAAATAATGGGTATTAGGGGTAATCAATACGGAGTGTTGGTAAGCTGGGTACCGGTAGGTAGCAGATTAAATATCTATTTTCATACCCATTTATCAGTGTAATTAACAACAGTCATATAAAAAATATAATTATATTCTTACTGAAATTTGCATTATTTACTTATTAGAGTTTTCAAAAGTGTCAAAACTCGGCGGACTTGCACTAACAAGAAGTGCAAACCGTTTGTTTTTAGTTTTGGTTAATTCTAGTTGTCATTGTTATAAAATGATCTCTTGATTTCTTATAATTAATTAACCTGGGCCGAGTTTTAAATTGTAGTTTTAGGTATGGTACGTTTCACAATAATTCGTTGATTTCTTGACCGCAATAAAATTTAAATTACAACCCTCAGTGGAAAACCCAACCATAAATAGGTTGCCTGACAAATATCTATTGTGTAGGCACCGCACCTTTTGAAAGGGTACAGGTCCTGATTACCTACTAATATTAAAAGTTTAGGTTAGCTATTTTGGATGCTCAATAAAACACACGAAAATACCTTGACAAACTCCAAACGACTGATGAACTAAGACGAAAAGACTCCCACACCCACATAATATACCAAAAAGTAGGTACAATAATAAATAAAGAAAATTTTAAGTCCGGACCTACATGCGGGTACCCAAAGTATATTGAGTTTTACGACTAACAGTAGCAGGTAAAACGAGAAATCTGGCCCCGGTTTACATTTTATTTTTGAGCCTTCTTTTTTCGGAAGGCTGTTTACATCAAATTCAAGTATATGCGTTAGTAAATTAGGGTAAAGTTGCTAACTTTAGTGCCCATTCACAAATGCAAAAACAGCAAAAGATTTTTCAGTTTTTTATGAGACGGTTTTCTAATACGATAATTGAAAGCCCTTTCGTAGAGTACTTTTTCATGCAGCAAAGTTTTAATTTATTTTACAAACAGGCATTCTTAGCTTGAACTATTAACTTATTTTATTTTAACACCGTATTGAATTTTGTATTTGAGTTTTAAAAAAGTATGTACCAAAAGCAACAAGGTACCAACCCTAATATTAATAAGAGAATCAAACTTTTAAGTATAAAGACCAGAAATTTAAGTCCGTATTTAGATAACTCATCTGATCTGTAATGAAAAAGAACATCTGATTTTAAATTACTTTGTTATTCATTTTTATTTATGTTTAAAATAAAAGTAATATAAGAGAAATGTTTTTAAAAATGTCAAGGAAAATGCTTAGAATTTTAAAACGCACAATAGAAGTATCAAATGCTTAACTTTTTCTTGATTTAACCCTTAATTCAATCACTTTACTGTCTCCTACCGTTACTAAATTTAAATCTAATGTTTTACCAGAACAAACCAAATATTTATTATAAAAGTCACTTAGAAAAAACTAAAAATAATAAACTTTTAATATTTTTAAGTCTATTGTAAGTAAATTAATGACTAAAAAATATCTGTCTTATGTTGCAACCTCAATATTTTCTATTACAAATCATTTTAGAACTTATCCTCGGTCAGTATATCAATGCAATAAAAATATTATTACTACGTTTTCTTTTTTATTCTTTAATATTCTAATAGCGTTTGGCGTATCTCTTAAAAGTATATTTTATTGAAATAATTTCCTTATGTATATACGACAAACTTATTACCATTACCATTTTTCCTTGGGTGTCTCAGTAAAAAGATAAAAATTCTTGTATTCGTTAACCAAATTTCTTATCTTAAAAAAAATAATACCTAGTTTAGCAGCCCACAGGTGTTATATTTTGAGCTAATTCAGCTATAAAAATAATATGCCGTTGGTCATGGCCTGTTTCGGCATTCCTGTGTTAATAATAAGTTAAAATTATATATTTATTAATTATCTTATGAAAGACGTTTTCCCTTTTAGACACATATTTTTGTCAGATCTAACTTGGAATATATTTAGTAAATCAAACAAGGTTTTTTTTAGGAAATATGCCCAGACGCGGCGATTAGTATTCTATATTGCGATTTCTTTAATGTAATAAAATTTTATACAGCATGTCCCAAATTTGAGATATGACGTCATCGGTTATTCTTTTGAATGGCAACACTAATTTTTTTAGAACTAATTTTAAAAAGTATATCAAGTTACACATGAATGTGTGCCAAATTTCAAATTTGTATTTCTTGTCATTTAAAATATATTTTATATATACAGTGCGTGTCTCTAACTTGGAATAAATTAAGTAAATCAAACAAGGTTTTTTTTCAAAAATATGCTCGGACACTTCGATTAGTATTCTAAATTGCGATTTCTTTGATGTAATAAAATTTTATACAGCATGTCCCAAATTTAAGATATGGCGTCATCCATTATTTCTTTGAATGGCAACACTAATTTTTTTAAAACTATTTTTAAAGAGTATATCAAGTTACATGTGTGCCAAATTTCAAATTTTTATTTCTTGTCAGATATTGCCATATATATTTTATATATGCAGTGCGTGTCTCTCACTTGGAATAAATTCAGTAAATCAAACAAGGTTTTTTTTTCGAAAATATGCTTAGGACACGTCGATTAGTATTCTAAATTACGCGTTTTTTGATGTAATAAAATTTTATACAGCATGACCCAAATTTGAGATATGACGTCATCGAATATTTTTTTAAATGACAACACTATTTTTTTAAAAACTATGTTCAAACAGTTTATCCAGTTACACATGTGTGCCAAATTTAAAAATTTTTATTTCTCGTCATTTAAAAGATATTTGACAAACATCTTATTCAAAGACTGAGGAAATCTAATTCGATTTAATTTAACGTCAAAATAATAAACGTTAGATGGACAAAAAATGATAAACCAATAACTTTTGGCATGCCACTTTTAAACTGCATATAAATTAAATTGAGTTCAATTAAATTTCTTCATTTTTCGATTGAGATGTTTTGTCAAATATTTTTTAAATTACAAGAAATAAAAATTTGAAATTTGGCACACATGTCAAACTTAATATACTCTTTTAAAATAGTCATACAAAAATTAGTGTTGTCTTTAAAAAAAATAGTCGCTGATGTCATATCTCAAGTTTGGGACATGCGGTATAAAATTCTATTACATCAAAAAGAGCGCAATTTAAAATACTTATTGACGTGTCCGAGCATATTTCCGAGAAAAAAAATCTTTGATTTACTGAATTTATTCCAAGTTAGAGACTCGCACTGTACTATATCGTTCGTAGTGGCACCACAGCGTTCTTTAGAGGTTGTCGTGAAATGCAACAATTTCATGTTTTGTCAATTAAACATAGTTGCCGGCATTTGAAAAATAAATAATAAAATAAGAGTACAAATCTTTGTCCTAAAGATAAAGAAAACTTTTAATATCTAAATATATATATATGATATATATATATATATATATATATATATATATATATATATATATATATATATATATATATATATATATATATATATATATATATATAACCAATAGCAGTATCTGAAATATTTTCAATTTATTTTCCCATCAAGCCTATCTGGTCCATTTCAACCATTAAACGTATTGTCAGTTAATTCAAGTCCAAAGCCATCGCAATAAATAGTTGAAAATGTTTAACTTAGAAGATCGAAAAGAGATCGGAAAAAAAGAAAGAACTGAACTCTTAATATTTTACTAGGTGTGGAAAAATAAAATGAAATAAAATACAATAACTTTTTAAAAAATAATAGAGAATTACATAAAAACATTAATTAATCAAATGTTCAAACAACCCCCCATTACCATAAACAATATCCCAACCGATCATAAAATAAATTTCTAACTTTGCTAAGTTAATATTGCGAAATTTTATTATATTCTAACGAAATAGCGTTTTGTAGCTGGTTTAGATTTTTAAATTTTATACTTTTATAAATGACAATTTTTAAGTGACCCCACAGAAAAAAGTCATTCGGTGAAAAATCAGGTGACCTGGTTGGCCAAAGTATCCAGTACCGTGGACCAATAATATTGCCGTTAAAAGCATTTTCCAGGTACTCTCTAACCATACGGGTATTATGGGCGGGGCAATCATCCATTTGGTACCAGATCATTTGATCTTCCCGAACAACTTTTTTCAAGGCGGGCCAATTTGATTTTGAAATAGTTCCAAATAAGTTTTTGCTGTTATGTTATAGTCCATAAAAAGGGTCCAATGATATGGTATCCGATAATTCCCACAAATACATTTGTTTTTTGGGGATATTGTGTCCGAGTATGAACAAAGCGATGTTCATTTTCTTGGCTCCAATACCGGCAATTGTGAACATTTGGTTTATTGTTGGGTGAATGTACATTTATCGGTAAAACAAATATTTCTTAAAAAATTCTTATCGTTATTTGCTCTTTCCATCATTTCAAAACAAAATGCCATTCTTCGCTCTTCATCTCATTCCTGCAGCTCTTGATGTTTTTCGAATTTATATGAATAATATTTGTGTTTTTTTAAGGTGCGCACTACCGTTGTATGATGTTCATTTACCTCTTGCCCAAAAACCCTCGTACAAACCATTTTGTTTTCCTCTACACTCAGTAGAATATGAAGATCTATGTTCTCTCTTTCTTCGGCTCAATTTTTGATATCCAGGTGTTGAACATTTACAATTATTTATTATGGTACCTTTGGACTCGAACTTACTGACAATACGTTTAATAGTTGAAATGGACGGAATGGGCTTGGTGGGGAAATAAAGTAAAGACATTTCAGATACTGCTCTAAAACTGTTTCCCGCATAATGCCACTTAATTATGGATAGTTTTTCGTCGATTGAATAATTTATATATATATATATATATATATATATATATATATATATATATATATATATATATATATATATATATATATATATATATATATATTACGTAAAGCCACCGTACTGCGAACATAGGAGGGTCCTGGACAATTTTGGATGTACCCAATTCTAAAATACCAATAATAATTTTGTGGCTTGCATCTCAACTTCCGTCTCGTTTTTCACGTGGCGCATTTCTGGTTAGGACTGGTGGGGAGTGCGGTGATAAATTCGGAAGAATTATCTGTCAGTTTAGTTGTTTACTACGTTTTTATTTTCAGTAAGAGGATGCAGTGTTTATAGGCAAGTAGCAGGAGTTAGCTAGCGTCAACCGACTTCGATCTGATTTCTTATCAGTCATAAATTTAAAATTAGTTAAAAACCAAACAGTTTTTCCTAATAAAATAAAATAATTTTCTCAAATAAATAATGGAACGTTGAAGATATTTTTAAGAAAATAATTTAATGTGCATTCATAGAATAAAAAAGAAAAACTCTTTTTCAAGTTATCAAAGATGATCAAATAAACCACCTTCTTAGCAAACAATAACCAAGATTGTCATAAAAACGCCTTCTGACATTTGCTTAATGTTAAGGGTAATAATCCTAAATTCCCACCCAATTTGTAATTGCAATTCTTGTAGATTATTAGCCCTATTCTCCTGGAAAACATAAATTTATGATTTTACGTGACCTCAGAGAAAAATCGTTGGGTGAGACCATGAATGAAAATGTCGATTCATCAGTAAAAACAATGTTTCTTATAAAATTTTCATTGTTATTTTTCATTTCCATTACAGTTTCAAAAAATTGCCTTCGTCTAAAATGATCATCAGGAAAATTTCATTGGTTTTTCTTACTTTGTAGGATCGGTATCAATTTTTTCAGCACTCTTTCCACTGATCTTCTGCTCAAAAAAACCTGTCCTCAATTGTATTAATGGAAACTGTAGGATTTTTAATAACACTTGCCACTACCATAATTTGTGTCATTTCCTTTTGTTGTTTTTTTTTGAGGCACTATCATGTTTATGTTTTCTTGGAGTTAAACAACCAAATGTCAGAAAGTTTTTAATGACTCGGTAAATAGTGGAAATCGTGGAGTCGGCCTGGTTAGAAATAAATTATTAAATAATTCCCGATTCCCTAACAGGATTTCCACATGATTCCATTCAATAATTTAAATTTTGTCTTCCAGTTCGTAAACATCCATTATTAATAACTATTTAAAAAAAAACTTTTTGGTCGCAAATAATCGACACAGTACAACTATTGCTGTCGGCGTTCGATATAAAGAACTATTTCAGAAATAAACGTATTGAATTGTTGGCTGGAAAATTATTGATCGATAAGCAATGCGTGCGGCGTTTTTAGGTACATCCAAAATCGTCTAGGATCGTCCCATTCTCAGTACTCTGCGCTTTACTTTATATATATATATATATATATATATTATATATATATATATATATATATATATATATATATATATATATATATATATATATATATATATATATATATATATATATATATATATATATATATATATATATATATATATATATATATATATATTTTTTTTTTAAATACCGACTGTCAATGATTTATTGACACTTTTTCTCATGTCAGGGACAATATTCATTTTACTGGTGTCTATTTGGTTTTACCTGAACCGAAAATTTGGTAATTTTGCAATTACATTTAATTGAATAATTCAAGAGCGAGGGCTTGTCAGATTGGTCTCTTCAAAAAGTTATCTTACATTTTTTCTGTAAAATGTACAGGGGAGCCAATAATTGACCCCCTTAAAATTTACATGGGACTTTCTATGTTCCGCTCGGCGACGCACCACCCGGTATAAAAGTTTTCACCAGCTCATTTATTAAAACTTACACACTCGCAAGTCCATCACACACATCAATTTTTATTGGCATTATGTTATTATTATCAACAGTCGATATAATCTTTAATCTTTAAAGATAATTGCCCAACACTTTCCCCTTCATCGATAAGTTCAATTCACACCTTTCAAATATCAGCTCATAAAATTCCCGCGAGTTATCTTGTCGCAACATCTACTCACTAATCTAATTTAGACGTCGTCCAAACGCATTCTACCTGATAATTACTTGTAAAAGCGATGTAATAATACAGAACGTTGTAACATTGTGATTTATAGTTTTATCTTGGGACTAAATTACAAACTAGAGGGCTTGGTTCAGAGGCGTAATTACCCTTCTGCCCTTTAGATAAATGCGATTTTGATATGTGTGATGTCATACTACTACGTTTAAATTTGCATTAGATATATAAATATAATAATAAATTTAACATATTTGCATATCTTTTGTAGTAAAGTAAGAAAGGTCAAAACATTCGGACATATAACAAATAATTATATTTAGTTAATGGTGTTCCTTATTAACCCCTAAAGTAAAGTGCCTTGGTGCTTTTATTTGTAAAATACGGAAGGATACCCCTATTTTAATTTGTGTTAGGGAAACCATCGGTTAATAATTTGTGCGGAAATGCGAGAGTTCATGAGCTATGGGTTTAAAGGGTTGTGTGTGGTAGCATCCATCGGATAAAACCGATTATAGACCCATTTAGGAGAAAGGGGACTAATCATACTCAGTATGCCATGTTTACTATAGTGAATATTGACTATGCGCTGACCATTTAATGATATGTTTTACTGCGAGTTATGAACTAGAAAATATATCTAAAAATGCAAAAAATAGCCATTTTAGAACAATTATATTTCGTACGTCATCTAATCGATATATACGCGATAAATTATCTTTCAATGATTTTAGTTTAGCATACTAAGTACGATTGTTCCAAAACTTCTATTTTTTTAACAAAACCCGAAGTCAAGCGTGGCCTTCAGAACAAAAGACAGACAGCAGACGTACCCGTACTATATTTTCTTTCATCAAATTTTGTTTGGTGTAAATGACATACTGAGTTCACATTGTTCCAAGATATTTTTTGCACTTTTTAGGTCTATTTTCTAATCAATAACCAAAACTAACCGTAATTATCCTGTAATACCTATCAATTAATAATCAATGAGTAAATCTTCATCATTTAAAAAGGCATACTGAGTATGATTGGTCCCTTTTTTCTACTTGTCTCTGACGGTCTATTAGCAGTAAAACTGGTGGTGATTGGTGATACTCTTGGATTTCGAGTTTATGGCTGATGGCGTACTCACGAGTTCTCTCAGTACTTATATAATATTCTAAAGTCTAAAGACCTGAACCCATAACATAGCGATTCAAATCTAAATCTACTTAAATAATAAAATTTTGACATATTTAAGTATAACAATATTTTTATTACATTAAGGGGGTTTTCTGGTTTGGAGCTTTGGAATTTGTAAAGGTAAAATCAAATAATAAGTAAAACAATTCTTCCATCTTTGACACATTAAAAAAATGTTTTGCCCAAAAATGTGAAATCGTCGTTGAACAAAATGGCACCGAAGGAGGTCACGCTCGCCGTGCTCCGGTAGGCGGGCGTACCTGGTTAAGGTAACTGGAAGGTCTGAAGGGAACGAGACCAAAAAATATTAAAATATATGAGTATAGCCATTTAAAAAAAAAGGTTCAAAAAATCGACTTTTTTCTGTTTAAACGTACGCAAAATCCAAAATTGTAAAGCGATTTTAACTTTTGAGGTTGCAACCATAACCAGTTCAATTGTCTACAAAATGGCTAAACATTGGTCCAGTAGTTTTCCAGCCATCCATGCGCCCAGCAAAAAAGTGAGTTTTGAGAAATCGCGTTTAAAGTTTTGGAAATGTCTTGATTATACGGAACGATCGGATCGCGATCGGTCCGATGATCGTGTATTTCGACTATAAGAAAAGATTTCCGGGCAAAACGGTTTTGCCCATGTATTTTTCATATATAAGGTTTTGAAAAGAGCAATATTTTTTTTTTTTTTAACTTCTAAACCCGAAAATCCTCTTATGGCCTAAACTTCACTTCGCTGCACGACATCAACAAAACAAATACGTCTTTATTACGAACAATTTACACAAGACTGACGAGAAGACATAATATTAGTGTATAAATCATGAATACAAAACCACTGCTAGTTTTTTCTATGGAGGAAGAAGAAATCATACTTATGTATTTGTAATGTAATGTTTTGATCTGTGTACTAAAAATTAATAAATAACATACGTGTTCCACAAAATGTGTTATGTGCGTATCGCTTCGTGTAGAGTCGACGATTCAAATACACGGCGGCAACATCCTAGCGATATATCGCTCGCCTGTCATGTTGATGCCTTGTATAATAGCGCTAAGGAGATAGGGTCTAAGAAATAACCCAGGATATTATATATATATAATTATATATATATATATATATATATATATATATATATATATATATATATATATATATATATATATATATTATATATATATATATATATATTCTTCAATTTAATTTTTGGGGGTTTTGTTCACATTTATTTTGAAATTAAAAGTTTATTTTTAATTTTCCATATTGTTTAATTACAAACGTTTCGGCAAAAGCCTTCATCAGTGTTTATACATCTAAAATTAATATGGCAGTGGTTACTTATAATTATTACGTTTTTCTTTTGTGTATTACATAAAATGTTTTCAATTTACAATAATTAAATATGTTTTTGGCTTACCTAGAAGGAAATCTGTCCATTGATAATAAAAACTTCAAAACACTTATAATATATATAAGACCGGTACTTGTAAGCGTGGTATTTAATAAAATTCGAGATATTGTGGTGTGGTCTTGTCCAGTAATGTCCTCCAGTTGTCTCGTGCTAATGTTTCCCGGACTCCTCACAAAAAGTATCACTCCAAAAACCCTTTCGTTTTGTACATTTGTCTCTGATTTTCAAGTCGATTTTCTTCACATTTGCAGTTATTGATTACTGTGCCTGTAGTTTCAAATTTTTTTATCGTCCGTTCTAGTGTCGATTTACTTGGTATTGGCCTATTGGGAAAATAGGCTGCAAACATGTCCGCTACTCTTCGATAACTATTTCCCTGATAAAACCATTTTATAATAGTGATTTTGTCTTGATTTGAGTAGTTCATTATTTAAAAATGATGTGACATTGATCTGACAACTTGAGAGTAAGAGGTTAAATAATTTTTCTGTTATTTTATTATAAACTTCTAATAATACAGCGCGCGTAAGAAAATAGGAGATTCGTAAGTTATTTTAGCATTTATCTCTTAGCTGGCGGACTGAGAAGAGCTAAATTTGAACAATATATATATATATATATATATATATATATATATATATATATATATATATATATATATATATATATATATATATATATATATATATATATATATATATATATATATATATATATATATATATATATATATATATATATATATATATATATATATAAATAATGTGGAAGGGTAGTCTGACCGACTAGTTGAATACAAAGTTCCAAATTCTTGGGGATTCGGTCTAGGGCTGAATAAAACTCTTTTCATACTGAACGTCGAGTTGGAAATTTATTTTTTCCCTTTTCAAGGCTACAATATAAAGAAAAATTTTACAATCAAAAAATTAATCTACAAATGCAACTTATTATTTTAAAACGGTAATATTTAACAATAAAACTTACGTGAAAGTGAGTTTCTTAGGGCAGAGTCATTATAGGAAACATAATCATTATTGTTTTACATCTTAGTACTCATAATTTTGAATTTAAATTTTTTTAACAATTTTACATTTTAGTGTTTTCTAGATGTATTTCTAAAATGTATAATTGTTAAAAAAATTAAATTCAAAAAATTATGAGCACTAAGATGTAAAACAATAAATTGATTATGTTTTATAATGACTTGCTTAACTCACTGTGCCCGTAATTTTTAGTTAAATATTACCGTTTTCATAAGTTACATTTATAGATTAATTTTTTGATTGTAAAAGATTTTCTTATATTATAGCCTTGAAAAGGAAAATAAATTTCCGAAAGCTGTTCAGTAAAAAAGAGTTTTTTTCAGCCCTGGACCGAATCCCGAGAATTTCAACTATATATATATATATATATATATATATATATATATATATATATATATATATATATATATATATATATATATATATATATATATATATATATATATATATATATATATATATATATATATATATATATATATATATATATATATATATATATATATGTGACAACGAAATCCTACCCAGCCTTTTATTTTCTTGAATAAACACATAACAAATGTTAGATTCTATAATATATCATAAGATGCTGATTTTGAAGTTAAACATTCTCTATCATTCCCGTTTAACCGGAAACGACATGAACTTTGATTTTTTCAATGGAATACCCTGTATATTTTTTAAAATTTGGATTCTACGAATCATTTCGATATAAAATTTTTGCATATTCTGTGCTGTTTTTGAGAAAATGGCGATTAAGATGTCCAAACTACCGCATATTATGCAGTTTTATGGGAAAACAAATAAATTATATAAAAATTATTATGTTTAATTTAATTTTTTTTCAAAACCTATTCGGAGGTCTAATAAATACTTCCGGCTTTACCGGAAGTGCCAGAAAATTGACTTTTCCAATAATGTTACTTCAAAATTTAAATGCAACACCTATATATTTTTTGAAATTTGGATTCTACGGGTCAGTCCTGATATAAAATCTGTATAATATCCTATACCTATCTTTGTTAGTTTTTGAGAAAATGGCGATTGAAGATGTCCAAACGACCGCACATTATGCAGTTATAGGAGAAACAAATAAATGTTAGAAAATTAATAAGGCTAAAATAATTCAGGCCGTCTCTTTGGAGCAATTTGGTTATTTTAATATTAGTTTTTCATTTAAGTAGTTATTTAAAAAATAATTTAGAATTAAATAAAAAAATATTAAATGTTTCTAAATGTTTCTAAATGTTTCTAACGTTTATTTGTTTCCCCTATAACTGCATAATATGCCGTCGTTTGGACATCTTCAATCGCCATTTTCTCAAAAACTAAAAAATAGGTATAGGATATTATACAGATTTTATATCAGGACTGACCCATAAATCCAAATTCAAAAAATATACAGGGTGTTGCTTAAATTTTGAAATTTATTGAAAAGTCAATTTTCGCAGCACTTCCGGTAAAGCCGGAAGTAGTTTTATTATGACCTTCGAAGATGGATTTTGAGAAAAAATTAAATTAAACATAATAATTTTTTATATCATTTATTTGTTTTCCCATAAAACTGCCTAATATGCGGTAGTTTGGACATCTTTAATCGCCATTTTCTCAAAAACTAGACAGTAGGTTAGGAATAATATACATTTTATATCAGAAATGATTCGTAAATCCAAATTTTAATAAATATACAGGGTATTTCATTGAAAAAAATCAAAGTTGATGTCGTTTTGGTTAAACCGGAAGTGATAGGACATGTTATAATATCCAAAATCAGCATCTTATGATATATTATAGCATCCTAACATTTTGAAGCTATATATTTTTATTCAAGAAAATAAAGGCTGGGTAGTGATTTCGTTGTCACCGGTTTAAAAATTATATATATATATATATATATATATATATATATATATATATATATATATATATATATATATATATATATATATATGTGTGTTGTCGTCGAGCGGGACATAGGGAAGCCCATGTAAATTTTGAAGTGGTCCAATATTGGCTCCCCTAATAATTTTAGAAGAAATTATTATTAGGATTTTTTAAAGAGCACGAAAAGTTGTGCCCATTGTTCAAATTTCAGCTCTTCTCAGTCCGCCAGCTAAGAGATAAATGCTAAAATAAGTTACGAATCTCCTATTTTCTTATGCGCCCTGTATTATTAGAAGTTTATAATAAAATAACAGAAAAATTATTTAACCTCTTACTCTCAAGTTGTCAGATCAATGTCACATCATTTTTAAATAATGAACTACTCAAATCAAGAAAAAATCACTATTATAAAATGGTTTTATCAGGGAAATAGTTATCGAAGAGTAGCGGACATGTTTGCAGCCTATTTTCCCAAAAGGCCAATACCAAGTAAATCGACACTAGAACGGACGATAAAAAAATTTGATACTACAGGCACAGTAATCAATAACTGCAAATGTGAAGAAAATCGACGTGAAAATCAGAGACAAATTGTACAAAACGAAAGGGATTTAGACGGATACTTGTGTAGAGGAGGCCGAAGGAAACATTAGCACGAGACAACTGGAGGACATTACTGGACAAGACCACACCACAATATCTCGAATTTTAAAAAGATGTAAATACCACGATTACAAGTACGAAAGACACCAAGAATTAAGAGACGGAGACGAAATACGACCACAGGAATTTTGCTTTGAGATGATGGAGAGGACAAACACTGACAGAGGTTTTTTACAAAATATTTGCTTTACTGACGAATGCACTTTTACATTGAACAATGAACCCAACATTTAAAATTGCCGGTACTGGAGTAACGAAAGCCAAAATCGATTTGTTGAGACAAGGACTTAATATACACAAAAAATTAATGTTTTGGCGGGAATTTTCGGCCACCATATCCTTGGACTATTTTTCCTTGACCGAAATTTGAATGCGGAGTACTTTCTGGAGCTTTTAGAGGAACAAATTTTGCCTGCTTTGAACAACCTTGCTCGTCAAAATCAAGAGATTTGGTATCAAATGGATGGCTGCCCAGCACACAGTACCAGAGCTGTGCACGAATACTTGAACAACGCATTTAATAACGACATCATAGGCCCGAACCACGCAATATCTTGGCCAGCCAGGTCTATGGGGACATTTAAAAACTAAGCTTTATACCAATAAAATATGATAATATAGACCAGCTAAGGAATGCCATTTCCGCTGAATGTGCCAGAATATCGATGTACCAATCTAGCCAACGTAAGAAATGAGTTTTATAATCGTTTGGGTTGATTGTCTAACAGTTAATGGAGGAATATTTGAGCATTTGATTAAATCCTGATATTTTCGTCATAAATTGATTTCAAATGTAGACAAATTTGTTATTATTGTCTGGTAAAGGTTTAAATTAATACTTTTACCGATAAATGATATGGTGTTTTTTTATTGATTTCTAGAGTACAGGGTGCATAATGAGATACTACACTACGTTGCAGAAGTATTTAAGCAGTTTACTCTTTACTGGTTGGTTGAAAAATGCTCAAATTTTCATTTTGGGTGGAACTTATTGTGCTCTTCAATAAATCCTAATAGCATTTTTTTCTAAAATTATTAGGGAAGCCAATATTTGACTACTTCAAAATTTTTATGGGATTCCCTATGTCCCGCTCGGCGGAGCAACACCCGGTATATATATATATATATATATATATATATATATATATATATATATATATATATATATATATATATATATATATATATATATATATATATATATATATATATATATTATTTATATGTGACGCAGCATTACTTAAAACTTAAAATGAACAAATAATAAAAATTATAAATTTTAAAAGTTTTTACAAAAAAATCGATACTTATCCCGTATTTTTTTATTAAGTATGATGTTTTTTAGCAGAAAATACCATTTAGGGAAAACTACTAATGTAGGCTTTATTGAGATTAAGTTATATATGGTATAAACACTAATTCAAAAGAATACATATAGAGAAAATGTAAATCATGTAAATTTAATAACAATTTAATTGTTTTTATTTAAATTTAAAACTAATGCACTTTTTAAAAATAGGGACGAAATCCAGTAGTCACTTGACAGAACCAGTGGCAATAAAAAGAAGATTTATATGGAATCACATTTGGTAGGTATTGATAATTAATCGTTGACCTAGAACCCGCGTGTGCATATCGACCGTGCAGAATGTAGCGGAAATGACGTGATGTCACGCCCAGACCACTTGGGTGCACCGGAACAATAAGGCATTAAATCAGGACGCTGTCAATGGTACTCTTTTTATGGGATAGTATTTGCACTACATTATTTTAATTATAATGATTTTAATAGTGTCTAGCATTCTTGAAATAGTTACAGATTACATACAGCGTTACTAAACATTATCATTAAAGATGAGTGACATATATAACTGACCGGAAAAATACTTCTTAGAGACTTCCATTATAGGTTTGGTGCCCTCCCGCCCCTAAGATAAGCTTAAATTTACTTGCTTATATAGTCATAGAAAGTTTTTAATCCATCTAAATTTAATGTCTCCACATAGTAAGGATAGTAGTTAAAATGGAAAATCTTAATATTTCTTGACCGATAGTTTAATAAAACAGATGGTGGACGATTGTAAGCGTAGGTTTATCCTAAACAGACATTTTGTGTGTGCAAAAATATGCACGACTTAAATGTAGCAAGTTTTTTCGCTTATACACTGTTTTTTCAAGCTGCATTCTAGCGCCAGCTGACCACTTAGAATGTAAATACATATATTAAATTTCACATGTAAGGCTCTCTAGTTTGATTTAATCTTTATGTAACATATATCTAAATCTTAAAGAGTCACTGGTCTGGGTAGGTATATCATGTACACTGTATACAAAAAAATTGAGAGGAAATCTATACTTTTAAAAAAACCTTTTATCGGATGTAAGTAAGTTCCTTTGTACCAAAAGTCTAGCTTCTACACTAGATATTGGTCAAATTTAAACACAATTAAAAATTGTGATTCCCACTCTTTTTATGATTACCTTGAAAATATTTTATAACTCCACTAAAAGAAAAAACTTGTTAGCCTCAAAGCATAAAATAGCATTAATAGATTTTTGTTTAAATGGTTTAAATATTAAAAATGCGCAAGTAAACTCAAAACAATTCACCTGTGAAACGCATATATGTGCAGGGGTTAATGAGAAAGCATGGTTGGTATACACTCATTTTTTGCTTTATTTTCCAAGGTCTTGGTGAATCCCAAAATCGTTGACATATCCAAACCTTTTGACCGGGTCTGGTTGGATGCACTTTTTAACAAAGAGTCATTGAACCTTATTGGCGTTACTTTTAAGAATAACCTTAACTGGCATAAACACCGAATCAGAACAAACCACAGCAGCTTAAAAAGAGTTCAGATTTTTCCTTGCTAGAAAGTATTTCTCTCCTTTCAATCTGTTTACTCTGTATGTATCCTAAACCAGAACATCTTTAAAATATTGTTCTTATGTCTGGCGAATGGCTTTTTGCACAACTCTTAACATTTTTGATTCCATTCAAAGAAAAGCTGTTTGCCTTATTAATGATCCCACTGACGGGCTGTAGGGGATGTGTCGCTTTTTTATATATATTTTTACGGCTTCTGCCTCGAAGAAGCAGCCTGTATAATTTCTACTGAAACAGCTCCCAACAGAGCAACATGTAGTGCTACTCCTATGCATCCCTTCAAAATTCAACTTAAGAATTTTCACTTTTTTTGTCCCTTGATCCCTAGCGGATCTAGACTGTGGAACCCACCGCCTGTAAAGGTTGTCCCTTCTCCCACAAATCTCCAAATATTTAAGTCTCGTCTTAGTAAACTACCTCTCACCACATTTAAAACATTAACGGTAATTTAGTACTTATAGGCTTTAATCCTTCGTGGATTGTCCCAAGATAAAAAAAATCTATCGCTAAAAATGGTTAATTGACTGCCCAGTGACGTTATTATTCTACTTTTGTGGGACATTTTTTTTACCTCACTTCTGTTATCTTTATCTAATCTTATTTTTATATTTTCTCGATCTTTAACCGTACGGTTTGGTTTTGAAGCATTAAATAAAAAAATGCTTCAAAAACTGCAGGTGGTTAACAAAAATAAGAAAACATCAAATTTAGAATCAGAAAATATTCTGCAAAAAAAAAAGATATGGTTGTTTGGAAAAAGTGTGAGGTAGTTTTTATTATTATTTACTAAATTAAAATTGTTTAAATAAATGGATTTTCTGAGTTCCTCAGACTTTCTAACTGAAAAAATAAGCGCACTCACTAAATGTGTAACATTCATTAATTCATATTTTTTTCATTACAACTTATGTGATTTTAATTCACCGCAACACTATTAATAAAACAATTAAATTAAATTTTAAATGAAACATCTATTCCTGGATCTAGAAGGTAATTTAAATTTGAAATTATTTAACTTTTAAGTACTGAGTACAGCAAACGCGTGGCTAGTCTTAATTACATCGCGGACTTCGTTAATAACCTATTTGCTTGTTTTAAAACAACAAACATGCATCTGCACAGCATGACGGAATTACCGACAAGACTTACGATCATTAAAGGGTATTTGATACGCTTGCCATTAATTCGTAATTTAAATTTAGTAGATACGTTTAAGACCACCCCATAAGTTTTTATTATTTTTTATTTGGATAAAATTACATATATTTTATATCTAAACATGTATAGAGCTGCTCTACCGGGGACACTTTGAATTTATGAGGGAAAGATTACCATGACGATTCGCTGAATACGTCAAATTGTTAAAAACAATTGAAAAGACGGCGGAAAAAAAAGATGAAACTTCATTTCTGGGACTAAATAAGTTAGTCAATAAAAAATGTAGATTTTGGTTAGCCAGATTTATTGGTATACTTTACAGCAAAAATCTTTTGACTTACGAAATATATATGCACTGATGATTTAGAAATGATTTAGAAAATATTTCCGAAACAGTGATTAATGAGATAAATAATACATTAAAGGAATGTAATTTTGGAAAGAACGGCAGACGTAGATAACAACAAAGCTGTAAAAAGAATCAAAAAACAGCCAAAAAAAAAAGCAAGAAGCATTTACTAAAGAAAAATAAAAATGACTTTATTAGGTAGTAGGTAAAAACTGTATATTTATATATTTGCTTTACAACATTCAAGCTTTATAGGGGTATTTATAGGTGTTGTATTTAAGGAAATCCTTTTACCAGCCAAACTGTGGAACTTAATCGTTTTTCCCCATAAAAACAAATATTATCGGGTTTTTGAAAAAAAACTTTGGTTGTAATTACCCTCAAAATAAATAAATAAATTAATTTTATATAAAGCTTGCTACCATTTTAATTTTATTCTTTTAGAACATTCTTTTATCCATATGTATAAGTTTGAAATAATCTCAAATTAACTACTTTGTATTTTGTATCGTTTTTCTCGCCGATTCGACTCTTCAAATCGACTGGTACCACTGATCACTGTTATGGAACTAACAAACCGTAGACTCTGCCAATTCGTTAAATACGTCATTTCGTAAAGTAAGCAAAATAAGAAAAAATTAGAGAGATTGAAATACCATTACTTTTAGTAACCCTTAATTTTATGTTACCTTGGGTAAGTCCATCAAGACGCAAAGCCTAAAATTGAACGTCCAGGAGTGTCTTAGATAAAGTATGAGATTTATTAACATAAACACAGCTTGTTGGTGGGCAAGATATGAAAATTTTTAAGTGTGTTGTCATTAATAAGGCGAACTGCTCTTTAGTTTATTTTTAGTTTCCTATTCTACAATCCTTGATAAATAGAAAATAATGCATTAATAAGGGCTAATAATGTATAATTAACCGTTTTAATGTATTCTAGGCACTGTAATTTTAAAAAATTAATATTTTACAGCAGAAATGTATTGATTGTTATATTCTTTCAAAATAAGTGAAAATATATCGGTGGTGCCATTTAAAAGTCGAAAGTATTAGTCATTTCCGGTAAAACCGGAGGTGATACAAAACAATTGAATCGGTAAAACAATGCATATTTATGTCAAATATCGACAAACAAAATTTACCTTAAAAAATGAAAATTACAGGGAAGAAAACCACCTCTGAGAAACACCCAGTATACCAAATGCTATAGGCCTCAAGTAGAAGACCATGGTAAAAAAAAATAATTTTTGAATTTGCAAAAAAAATATATTTTTTTCAGCGCTCCCAGGAAAAATGTCTTTAGTTTCAAAAGCGAGTCCTCTATATGTATACCGGGTGGCGCATCGTCGGGCTAAATATAGAAAGTCCCATGTAATTTTTAATGGGGTCAATATTGGCTTCTCTAATAATTTTGAAAAAATTCTATAAAAGTTTATTGAAGAGCATGCAAATGTACGTCCATGGTAAAAGCTTTAAACTTTTCGGTTACACCGTTTGCAAGTTAGATGCTAATATATTTTTAAAAATTGTTACTTTATTATCGCGTCATATTTATGAACAACAATAAAAATACCAGTTAGTTGTGAATTAACGTGGTCATTTTGAAATTTAGTTCTTTATCATTATCAAACAATTAAACAGCGAAAAGATTAACCACGGGTTACAAAACTAAGGAAAAAGTATCGATGATTAAATGGTACTATCAAGCAAATAGTTACCAAAAGGTATCAGACATGTTCGCTGCTCAGTATCCAAATAGATGGATACCCGGAAAATCAGCAGTAGATAGGGCTACCAAAAATTTGAGACCAAAGGTTACAGTAATAAATAACTGCAGATGTCAAGCAAGAGAATATCAAAGAGAAGAAAATGTAAGAGATGATGGAGACTTGGAAGTTTTATTGCACGTGGAAGAAAATGGAATGGAATTTTGCTTTGATATGATGGAAAGAGTAAACATGGACAGGAAATTTTTAAAAAATATTTGTTTTACTGACGAATGCAATGAACCCAATCATCAAAATTACCGATACTGGAGCAAAGAAAACCAAACAGATTTGTCAAAACGAGGACGCAATATCCGCAGAAAGTAAATGTTTGGGCGGGGATTTTCGGACAACGTACAATTGGACCATTTTTTCTTAATCAAAATTGGAATGTAGGATATTATACGTTAATAATAATTATAAATAAACAATCGCCGAACAAAAATTTAATTACCTCTCGACTCTAGACAATTATTAATTAGAGCTTTACTAGGGATTCCTACAAAATTTCCTTCGTATGTTAAATAAAACTTACTTACATTAATATTAAAGAAATGGACAAAGTTTGAACTTCTCCACATGGATCGAAAACGGATGCAAGAGTTCCGCACTTTATGTTGCTTAACTGGAAGTTGTAAGGAGGGAAAATATACTTGTCGGAGGGCAAGAGAAGGAAGCTTGAAGCGATTGTTAATAAGACCAACGGTTTCGATGCAATCAAGAATCATCAAGACTATAGGGAAAGCCATTCCCAAACACGAAAATACTATTCTATTAGGTTTTATCTGGGATAAATATAATGTTCAGGTTAGAGGAAAAAAAAATTGACTTGAAAGATAATCCAAAGCTATCTGCCTTACATATGGATGGCACATGCTTATGCCATTTAGGGTTATTAACAAAAGTAATGCCGACAAGGCACATGATGCTTTGTTTTGCAAAATTTGGCCGTTTATATGTAGAGAATTTGTTAAGTTAAGGTGTCACAATCTAACATTAAAGGGTGACTATCTACCACAAAAGATTTGCGTCAATTAAAAAGCAAACAGTTCCAAGTAGAAAATTTAGGTAAAATACTGTAGAATGAACGAATGCAATTGCCTTGTACACTAAAAACTATGATAATATTTGCCATTGATGATGTAATAAATAAGTTAATATAGCACATTTAGAAACATGTATATTATACCTAAAATATGCATCTATAGCAATCATATGTGTTTGCTAAATTTTAGATCGACCTTTTATTAAAAACTGTTGGGTAATAACGTCTGGTAAAATAAACTAGAAAAACAAGAAGAAACTGAACGATCAATGTGTATTATCACATCAATCAGTTCTATCTTAGTTTGTAATCCTTTTGGCTTAGCAAATACCATCTTCAAGCTGTCAACACAATACAGAATTGGCCATCGTTAAAAGGAATGTACTAGTTGTAATATATATTCTTGTTTAAATAAGTAATCGACGTGTATTTCTTACTGAGTTTACTTATACTGAAAGAAAGTGGTAAACATCCGGTGTGAGTTAATAATGTTAACTAATAGAGCAAAAACATATATTCGCCAAGTGGCGCTAATTATGTGCGTTCTCGTATTTCATTAGATATGTACCTATATTAAAACTTCATTTTAACCCAAACTTATAATTTAAAGGCAATAATCCGTAAAGATATACAGGATATCTTAAAAATAATAAAAATATTTAGGAAGCAATTAAAAAAATAAAAAGCAGTTTATATTGAAATAGTCTAAAAATATTTTCATATACAGGGAATCACAAATCTCTAAAAAGTGTTTTGTATTTATTATTTAATACACTCTCACATTCCCGACGGCACAAATTTTTAAGTAATACCAAGCTAAAACCCTTGTTTCGGCAACTGGGATACCAGAGTTATTGTTGTAGATAGGGCTTGATAGTATCTAGCTAGCTTCTTGCCTTAAAGCAAGTAATTGGAAGTTTTCTAAATTACTTGCAGTGGCATTGGACCCGGTACGATTTCTTTCTAAGGGCTCATCTTTATTACAATTCCAGCAAATAATGAGGTTTTTTTCTTCTGAATGTCATACCGTATACTGTTGTGCCCTTCTGTTTGACGTTCCCTGGATTGCCTTCTTTTTATACAAAGTTAATTCTTTAAAGTCTTGCCTGACTCATGAACGTCTGATTAGTTGTCTAATATTAAGCTGAGTAGGCAAGAGCCTTTGGAAATGCAGCTGGAGTATAGATGCATTTAATTACCGATTTAAAAAGTAGCAATAGTTGTGTTAGGTCCAAACACACCGTATTTGTTTAAATTTTTAGTTATTAGTTAATATTTAATTATTTGTTTTTTAAAACGGTTAGTTTTTTTTTCCGAACTCGGATTTATAGTACGGGATCCTAGAGGCGACCTTCATCCATCTGTCAACTGGATAAAAACAATTTTTTATCAAATATAATGTAAATAAAAGTAACGCGGATGTGGTGTCTAAAAAAGTCTGGTCAATAAAAAAAATCTTTAATACTCCCTGTATAATGTCAATTTTATTTTACATGACAGTACTAATATCCCACTATTTTTTTTCTTTAATTCCATAAATTAAAATTTCATAATTTCTTTAATTTGAAATATTAAAAATTTTCAAAGGCTTTATGTACGTAGAATGAAAAAAAAAATAAGAAATGATATTATACAGGGAGTATCAAAATAAATCTGTTTAATTAATCAAAGCCTTGACCGTATTTTTTTTGGCAACCCATTGTCGATTCTTTTATTTACATACAGGGTTAGTAAAAAAAAACCGGAACGGTCAATTATCTTAGCAACCATCAAACATACATTGACCAAATTTTGTACGAAGGGGCAACTGTATATGTACTAGCCAGTGCCGTATCTAGCTATGGCCGCGCCCTTGGCGAAGCTTAAAATTTGCGCCCCCTCGCCCCACACACAGGGATTTGGGGAGTATGAAATACCCCCCAACGGAGAGTCCAGGGGCTTTTCCCCGAAAATTTTACAAAATTAAAGTGCAAAGTAGTAGGTTTAAAGTTTTCTGATCCGAAAATTACGTTTTTAAAATACAATTTTGTGGTGAAATTTGTGTAAATTCTATATTTTCTTTATGCGAAAATATTAGCCTACTATTTGAAGAGACATGTTTATAAAACAACTGTTTGTATCTGAAAAAAAAAATTAACTATATATACTTATTTGCGGATAATTATACTGAATAAATTTTCTCAACAATAAAATCTAGTTACAAAAATACTAATATAGCAGTCTTACTAAACGTACATTTATATATTAATATACATTAAATAATATGCAAGACAATATTTCATTAAAAACCATATAACATGTATTTATTAATTTTGTGTTTTTTTGGGGCGCTGATCACGAATATGGATTTTTTTTAGGCGGTAAAGTTTCGTTTTTGAGATATCAATCATTAAACTTGAAAACCAAACTAACATCTTATTCTCTATTTCCCCTTCTTTTTGCACACAATTCTTGATTTTTATAAACTTGTTTTTATATTTATTTTATTTCTATCATCTATACATAAGGAATGTATTCAGTAAACATGGCCGCGACATCTGAAAATAAAGCTTTGCAATTTATTAGAAAAAAGGTGTAAAAGACGGTAACAATTGCATATACGGTTTTCTGCTATTTTTGGATTTTATGAATTTTTTTAAATAAAATTACATTTAAGTATCCTTTGGGATAGCAAATATACTACCGGAGAGGAGAAATTGTGTTTAATTTTGGTTTTTTCAACCAAATAAACTTACTGGATCTTGGAGTGAATTTGAGTGCTGGGCGGGGTAAAAACGTATAAATTGATAATTATTTAGTTAAACATAACACACAGAAACAGAAATCTATTGACAAAATACGCAGAAAATCGGGAAAAACAACTTTTAATTTAAATAAAAAAAAAATATAGGTTAGAAATAAATCTAATATCTGATAACACATTCTTTCTACATTGTCAAATTCAAAATAAGTATCAACAGTGTTGCCGGACTTAATAATTTTCGGCCATCAAATTTTGATATTCTGGTTCTGTCTAAAATATAATTGGGATAAATAAAAAGCTGCTTTGCTTACCAAAACTAACCATGACCGACTAGGGGCTCTTGAATTTGTCGAAACAGTTGGTCATGGTTAATTTTGGTTAGTTAAAGCGGCTTTTTATTTTTCCCAATTATATTTCAGACGTGAAAATGCGGGAACTTATTCGAAAAGACCCTGATTTGGCAACACTGCACGCTGACGTTCTTTGTCATAATGGGGAGTTTTCGCATTATATGGAGAAAATCAATGGTAATTTTAAATTTTCAAATTAAAATAAAAAATATTAAAACACATAATTTCTCTTCTCCGGTAGTATATTTGCAATCCCTAAGGACACTGGAATATGACTATATAAAAATTTTACCATATAATCAAAAAATAGAAAAAAATGCAATAATTACCTAAAAGACATATAAAAACAAGTTTTTTAAAGGTGTTTATAAAATATTTTAGGTTTTTTGATGGATATTGATGACGGATATTTCCGCCAAATTTTTCATATTCGTGATCAGCGCTCCAAAAAAACCCCGGATATCAAATTTGGTTAAAATCGGAGTTGCGGCTACTTTCTAGACAATTACCATTTTGTCAATAAAAAATAATAATATCCTGACTACGGTACTGATAACTAATGAAAAAATGTATATGGCCGATTTTGCGCCCCACAGGTGGCTGCGCCCTTGGCGGCCGCCCATTTCGCCACCGCCTAAATACGGCCCTGGTACTAGCAACTTTGCCAAATTTATAGTTTTCTCTGTAGGTGAGGGAATTATTAAATTTTAAATGGAATACCCTAATTTTTATTTTTTCTATCGATTGCCCCTATTAATCTTATTATGACCTGATATTATTGTTTTTTTATACCTGACAATTTCGGAGATATGGCCTCTCGCTTTTTTCGAAATAAATTAGAATACAGTCCAACCAAAGTTGCTCGAAATTAGTAGGAGGGTAACGGGGCATGCCAAATCAAAAAATAATTATTTCAACGTTGCTAGGTTTACTTTCCCTACTCTTGGGAATTTGAACAGTAATAGTTTTATTAGTGCAGCCGATTGCTCTTGTCAACGTTAGTATGATATCAAGTTAACGTTTTTTATTCTTGCTGATTCTTAAGATGAAAAACCTGCATTTTTAGGAAAAAACACAAGATCCAGCATATTATTGTAAAAATTACCATAACCCTTAAATTGATGTGGTGTGATAAAATGTTCACTCCTTTCACTTGAATCTTAATAAGAAATGAGTTGGTTTGCCATGTCATGGAAACCTCAGAAGATAGGTATTCCAAAACAATTAAATCTGACACAATAACTGAAAACTTTTACGTGTTATTATGGCGTTTGCACTTACCGAAAAGCAGCGAATCGAAATTCTTATTTTTCGAGGCTATGGGAATAAACAAAGATCTTATCAAGAAGTTTGCAATTTGTTTAATGCGCTCTATCCTGAAAAACAGATAAAAAATCTACTGTCTGCAGCACAGTAACAAAATTTCTTGAAACCGGCTGAGTAAAAAGAAAACCTGGATCAGGGAGACCGAAAACTGCTACTAATAATGAGAATAAGTTAAATGTTCTTTTGGAACTCGAAGAAAACCCTAAAACAAGTACCTCACAATTAGCCCTTAAATATGTCAGAAATCAGTCCGAAATATTTTGTGCAAAGAAAAATTCTAACCCTACATAATTACTTACCTTTACGAATTGCAAGAAGATGATCCGGACCATCGAGCCCAGTTTGCAGAAACTATTATGGAAAAGATAAATAACAACCCTAATTTCCAACAAAAAATTTTGGTTAGCTATGAAGCAACCTTTTGCCTTAATGAACAAGTAAACCGTCACAACTGTAGATTTTGGAGTAGAGAAAATCCTCGCTGAATGTCGGAACTTCACACTCAATACCCGAAAAAAGTTAATGCTTGGGCGGGAATTTTGGGAAACCACATCATTGGTCCATTTTTCATAGACGGCAATTTGACGGGACAATAGTATCTTGATTTGCTTAGACAACGCATGATGCCCGAAATTAGAAATTTAAATGAAAACATCAATATTATTTGGTACCAGCAAGATGAAGCTCCAGCTGATTTCTTCAGAGGGGTCATTGAGTTTTTAAATATTCCACAAAAATGGACTGGAAGACGTGGCATCTCTGGAATGGCCAGCTCGATCCCCAGACATGACTTCACTAGATTTCTTCTTTAGGGGTCATCTGAAATGCAGAGTTTATAAAGATCGGCCCAACAATTTAGAAGAACTGAGGCCTAAAATTTTGGATAAAGCTGCACAAATTACACCTGGCATGTTATCGAACACTTTAGCTGAATTTTATGATCGCCTCGGATTTTGTTTAGCCAACGATGGCAGTCATTTTGAGCACCTGATTAAGTAGATAGGTACTTTGTTGTTTTTTATTCTCATATTATTATTAATAATTATTTGTATAATAATTAAATTTTCCTTATTCCATTTTCTTATTTTTTTTTTTAAACTAGTAACTTGGCAACGTCGCAAACACAATTTTAAATAAGAATAATAGGGTTAATCGATTGCAAAAATTTAAAATTAGGGTATTCCATTTAAAATTGGAAAATTTCCTCACCTACAGAGAAAACTATAAATTTGGCAATGTTTCCCCTTCGTACAAAATTTGGTAAATTTATGTTTGATGGTTGCTGAAATAATCGACCGTTCCGGTTTTTTCTACTAACACTGTGTATTATATTTTATAAAAAAAAACACAGTTGTCCTCCGGTTAGCAGATGGGTAAAGGTCGTCTCTATTTCGGATCTTAGACTATTATTACTAATATTTTCACAAACAAATGATTTTAACGATCCTTATTTGTTTACCTAAAGAACACAGTAATTATTCATAATTATTTTTAGCTAAGAAATATAATTAATTAAAACATTATGTCACGTCTACAATACCACGTTTTGCAAAACTTTATACGTATAAACTTTGTTGTAGAAGGTGCTGGCGCCAGGCATGTGCCAGAATTCCTATTTGATTTTTTTTATTGGCTTTGTAACAAATTGTGTTTACGTGCGTAGAAAATATAATCTTTTAAATTAATACCTGTAACCACATTTTGACATAAAAGTTGAATGTTGCAACTCTAAATGTGTAAGTCAACTTATTCTTACATTAATTCGACCATATATCAAACAAGGTATTAGAAGCCGTGCTGCTTTTCCTGTTGTCATAAAAAATGAGCTTTTCGTTCAGCGATCCCTGTCAATTTTTTTCTTCATAAGTAAATTAATTCATAACTTACTTGAATATAAAAAGTCTAAATACTGGTGACCTAAATTTTACCAAAATGGAAATAAGAGAATTTTTAGTGTTCTTTACTAGTTCAGATAGTAATCGGAATTAGAGTTTACACTGAGTGGCCCATGTAGGTTGCCTGCTTAAATCTGTATTTTTTAAAAATATTTTTTTGTAAATTAAAACGTAAAAAATATTTCTCAGAAGACAGATGATTATAATAATGAGAAAAGAGTTTCACAAACAAATGTATTAAAAAAAAAATATATATATGTTTTTGTAATGTCATCGTTCATGTTTGCTAGATTTATATCTAGGCTTCTATCTATATCCGGGCTTATGCCCAGAGGTTAACAACACAACATGGCAAGATATTTTTTTTACAATTATTTTAAGAGCACATTTTTCTTTCTTTTGTATGTTCCTAAATGAACTTAAAAGAAGGTGAATTTTCTTCAATTTTAATAGTAAATAACCGTATGTTCTTTTGGAACAGTCTACAAAGACTTAAAGCCTAAGTACTAAGGTACCGTGAGTGTGTTAAATGAGCCACTTTATTAACACTACACCTAAAAATTTGGAGGTTCGGAGAGAAAGACAGGACCTCTACAAGCAGAAGGATTTGCCACTTAAACAGTCTTGGGATGAAGGAGCGAGAAAAGTGGGTTCTGGGCAAGGGTGGTAAACTTAAAAAGGAGTGCTTGATTTTTACTATTTGTCCGCAGATAAGGTTATGTTTGTGACGTCACCGTATTGCCCAGAAGGTAGATTTATTTTATTAATATTTGTTAAATATTCAACTTTTAAAAATTAATTTGGATTTACACCTACTATTAGATCCGTATTGTATACCACCTGATAAAATAAAGACTTTATACTACTTGTAAACAAAACAATAGGGCAAAAGGATTACGTCACAAAATATCGAATTGACATTTAAATCGGCATATATGGGCTTAAATGGAATCCAGCACTCATTGTTAAGTTTAGCACCCTTGGGTTCTGGGCGGTCAAAGAATCAGCTGATATCGGTAAGATATATAAGACACAAGTACTGTCTTTCACTTAAATAGTGGAATAAGTAATAGTATAGAATATTGTTACAAAACAAGTAACACGTATGGTACAAGAAAAGGACTTTAATTTTCTAGAATTACTTAATCATCAGACTGAATAAAATATACTTAGAACAACCCATTCAAGGTCTGGATTATTTTTGAGCTTTATTATATCCATATTATTCAGAGACAAGGCAGCATATCTTTTGCTGCTTGATTTAGTTATACTTGCCTATAGTTAAAAAAATAAGTTAGTTTTTGTACCAACGATATTTTTTTTTATTTAGCAGTCGTCAAATTTAGAGAACTTCTATTTAATAGAACTAAAAAAAAAATACATTTTGTAGGAAGTATGACTTTTTATCGTATAATTATGTATATTTCGTCCCTTTAAATCAGAACTAGCCTATGTCCATTTTAAGTAGTACTTTAAAATAAATAATTATAACAATATATCTTATTGGATACATTCAAACAACTGAAATGTCTGACTGATGATGATATAACGGTTTAGGCTTTACATTTTTCCTTGGCTGGACTTAATAATATTTCCCGAGCACTATGCTTCGGTTTTTATGAACTGGCCGCCAAAAAAGAAATTCAAGATAAACTAAGAATTGGAATTAGAAAAACCTATTAGAAAAGTAATAAAATAATAATTTACGACATATTATTGAAGATGAAGTGTTAAGATATGGTTGTTTCGGGAAAAAAATTAAATTTTAAAATTTAATAATTTAATTAAAACGGTACCTGTAACATTTATATTATATTTTAATAAAAAAAATTGCTTTTAAATGTGTCTGTGTAATTCATCCGGATAGTATTCTAACACTACTTCGCCTAGTTTTCTCAAGAGTACGAAGATTAAGTACGCGCGAATTCTATTTTATCTAATTATAATATTTAGAAAATGTTTTCCAATAAACCAACTGCGGATACAATACAGCATATTTTGCTCGCTATTATGTATCCTTTATATAAGAGGATTCCAAAAAATGATAAAATTAAAGGTTTTATAGCTTTGGCTTAATTACAATTATTGTTTACAGACATAAAAAAAAATTGCCGCCATTCCCCGGTATGGACAAAACCATATACCATTGAACCAATTCTTCCAGATGAAAAACCTCTTTCTCTCAAAGTAGAAGACCTACTGATTTTTCCAATTTATGGCATTCATAGGGATTCAGCATATTATCCAAACCCGGAAAACTTTGATCCAAAGCAATTATCATATGAAAATAAAAAGAGTATTAAGCCTTATACTTACAAACCCTCTGGGTCGAGTCCGAGAAGTTGCATTTGATATAGATTTGTTCTTTTAGAAATAAAAGTATTACTCTTTAATTTATTGTAAAATTTCGAGATTATTCCTTCCAAAAAGACACACATTCCTTTAAAATTAAACAGAAAATCATTTTAACTTACAGCTGAGGGAGGATTTTGGTTTGCACTTAAACATGTACATTAGATACTATGAAAATATAATTTAAAACACTGGTAATAAGTAGCTAATAAGGCATCTTTTAGGTGTTTTATCACATGTGTAGAAAGAAAAAAAGAAAATAGACTGTATAACAGTGAAAAGAACCATTTTATCCGGATCGAATAAGTTCTGGTTGACTGTACTTGTAAACTTGAAATTGATGATCTTTTCCTAATTTTTTCGTATTTAGGCAAGGGGTGGATTTGGGATCTAACTTGTTACGGCTGTCTTGATTGTACTGTTCATAAGGTTTGTTTTTTAGTGCAACTTAAACTCATATTAATTTTATTTAGTAGTTACAATTATTTTTTTAATTTTAAAGCCTATAAGGGCAAATGTGTTAATATTGACTGCTTATTGAAAAGTGCTCGCTGAGTAGACGACAAAGAAAACTTCATACAATGACACCGCTTCGGTCCTGGTCGCGGGGTATAGAGACTAAGCCTGCTCAGTCCTATTGACCCCCTCTAAACTAACAGGTCGCCTAAAACAAAAAATAAAAAACCCATCCCAAAAAAAAACAAAAAATCTCAATATTTACAAGGGGGCAAGTCTGTCCCTGTTTTCAAAATAAAAATAAAGTAAAAAAATAATTAAAAATTAAATAATAATTAAAATTAAAATTAAAACTGTTAAAATTTGGATAAAAATTATCAATATTCTGAGATCGTTTTAAGAAATTTTGACGTAATGTCATACATGTCATTAATTATTATTTAATTTTCAGTTTTTATACTTTATTTGTATCTTAAAAACGGTGGTAGACTTGCCTTAGAATCGTAGATAAGTATTTAGATTTTGATTTTTTTTGGGGGTTTTTTCTTTTTTTGTTTAAGGCTTAGCCTTTGTATTCAGGGACCAGAACCTAAGCGGTCCCATTGTATAAAGTTTCCTTTGGCGTGTACTTAACGTCTACTGTTCAATAAATGAATTCGCCACAATAATACAGAGCATATCTACCTACCTACCTAATAAAAAAAGTCTATTTATTTCATGTGCAGATAGAGCGATTTCTTTGTAAACTAGCTTAAAAAAATTATAACATACTAAATAGCTTTTAACTTTTTATTAAACATTTATAACGTAAAGGTCTATTTACAGTTTAAAAGATTTATTGCGTAAAATTTTTCTTGCCGCAATTTTTTCATCCATGCACGCGAACCTAAGACTAAACTATGTTAGCAAATATTGCTTTTAAATTCAAAAATTGTATTTTAAATTAATAATTATTAACTGCAATAAACCAACCAATAAACACTTGAAAAGCAGTAAAATAAATTTAAGCAATAATTTAAGCCAATTTTAACTCTTTACGTTACGAAAGACTGGCTATATAAATTGGTTTCCCATGGTGTAAAAATTTATACGGATATATAAATACACGAGGGGTAAAGTTCTGTGTATATTAATGCGGTAAAATGTTTAAAATACCAAATTACACAACTAAATTTTATCTCGAGTTCTAAACCATCGCTAGCTAAGGAACAATGGTTACAATTTCCTCGTAATATACCAAATGACCTTATCACCCTAATATTTTGGCACCTACATATTAATATTAAACCAGCATTGCTGTATTAATTAAAAAAAAAACCTCATTTCATGGAAATAATAATAAAAGTGATATTTTATTGACACACTGTAATATATTATGTTTCTTTGCACTCTTTTTTTAAGCAAGATTGCTTTAAGTTCTATCTAATATACAAAAATTCTGCGTAGCACTGTGATTTTCTTATACCAGATGTGCATTACATCTGGTTTTAAAACCTTTTTTGTGTTTTATTCTTTGTGTTTTTAAGAATTATTCGGTTTGACCTACATATAATTTGGCACAAGTATTACAATTAATTTAGCCACATGTCAGACATTAAGTTTTATCTTTCCCATCTTTTTGTGTTTTTATATATTGATTTAAGTTATTTATTGCTGCTTCTAAGATATTTATGTTAATCCAATTGGCTGTTTCTCATGGTTGACCAAAATAAGTGATGCATTTGTATTTTTTCTTTCATTGTGGTTTATTAAAAAGTTATGTTATATATTTTTTAGTTATTTATTAATTAAACTTAAATTAAGTTCAATTAATCAGCATCAGTAACTACAATTTGTTTTAGGATAAATTATTTTTTGTTAAAATATTTTTAAATTAGTGATATACTGAGTAGCGTACATAACATATAGTAGTGGGTTACATTTTCATGCATTTTAGGTTAACAAATAATTGTGTTTTATCATACCTGTAAAGAATTTTTTTTGTTTTATAGCAAATTCATCTTTATTATTATTTTTCTTATTGATTAGACTCAAAAAACTGATTTTATATATTTTTCTTCACTTCTTAAGTTAACTCTTCATTTTGATGTTAATTATTTAGTTAATTATGTGGACTGGAAAATTTTTTGATATATTATGTTTTGTATTGTTTTTGAGTAAAAGTTTTTCAAGGAAATCATTTACTAGCCTTTTGCCCGCGGCTTCGCCCTCATGAACTACACGATTTTGGCTGTTTTGTTTTTTTCCGTTCTCGCGGGAAATTGCATATTTATATATACAGGGTGGCGCAAAATAAACGTCATGATTTAAATGTTTTATAAATATGTTATTTTTTAATTAATGTCTAACATTATTATATGAAAATGCGGTCTCTAAACGGGAAACATATTTTAGCCTAAACGTGGAAAGTTACATCTGGCAGATGTCGCCAATTTTCTGCTTGACAAAGTCGTGCTTTCTCAAACACTTGTCCATAACTGCAAAATCTGAGATATTATAGCACGGGTTTTATTTCAAATATTATCTCTTAGAACGTAGACTATTTCTTTCAAAGAGCCACAAACAAAAAAGTCTGGCGCGGTCAAATTATGCCAGGGCGGTGGCAAATTTAAATCGTTATTGGGCGAAATAATGTTATCACCGAAGATCTTCCGTAACAGAACCATGGTGACCCTGTTGTTAAAACTATAGTTAAAGATGGTTTGGCACAGCCACCCTTAAAAAAATTTTCAACATGTTTCGGTAGTGGATAGCAATGATGGTAACTGCAGCATCGACTTGATTCTTGAAGAAATATGACCTAATAAACCTTTCGGATGATAAACCGCACCAAACAGTTCATTTAAAGGAGTGCAGCGTTCGCTCGTTATCAAATCGCGATTGTCTCGGGCTTTTTGCTGTAACGCAACAGCATAATCAAGCCGTTGCTGGTAATCTGGGGGCCTTATTTCAAGCACCAGCTAGAACAAGATAAAATATAGAATATATAATATATAAATATATATATATATATATATATATATATATATATATATATATATATATATATATATATATATATATATATATATATATATATATATATACATGTGTCTACTTAATTTGTCAACATAGGGGAAACTTTTTTATTATTACTTTTACGAAAAAAAGTTATTCCTCATAAAAAGTTCTGCATGTTCTAAAATCTAAAATGCAATCAACAAATATGAAATTTTATCAATCTTATTCGAGGTATGCCAAAAAAATATGAATTTTGCTCAAGAGTAAAGTACTTTTTTATTTCACAATTTCAAAAATTGTTATAATAAAAAGTTGTTCGGAATTAAAAACTATGTTTAAATATGTAATTACATCCTTCTAATTAAAAAAAATATTTTTACAAATTTCGCTTTTTGCTTTTATTTCTATTTAATTTTATAATACTTTCTACCAAATTTCGCTAAATACAACTGATGTTTTGAATGTCACTGTAAAACATTTCTTGTCAGAGCATCCTAGATTATATGTACAATAATAACACTTAAATTTTTGTAGTTCAAGTAGAGATGTTTCAAAAAATATATATTTTTTTTATAAATTAATGCTACTGCATATTTAAACGTGATTTTTAATTCCGAACAACTTTTCATAATAATAATTTGCTATATTGTTAAATATAAAGGTACTTTAGTCTAAAATTCATATTTTTTGACTTACCTCGTATAGGATTAAAAAAATTCAATATCTGATAATTGACAATAAATGTTTTACAGTGGCATTCATCACTTATATTCAGCAAAGGTAGAAAGTATTATAAAATTCAGTAGAAATAAAAGCAAAATTTTTAAAAAATATTTTTTTTAATTAGAAAAATGTATTGCATATTTAAACATAGTTTTTAATTTCAAACAACTTTTTATTATAACATTGAGCAAAATTCATATTTTTTGGCATGCCTCGTATAAGATTGATAAAATTTCATATCTGTTGATTGCATTTTAGATATTAGAACATGCAGAACTTTTTATGAAGAATAACTTTTTTTCGTACAATGAATAATAAAAAAGTTTCCCATATCTTGCCAACTTAAGTAGACACACTGTATATAATTATATATATATATATATATATATATATATATTATATATATATATATATATATATATATATATATATATATATAAAAAGCTTAGGGATATCATATAATGTCAAATTTAACGTTTTTTGGTAAGTCATGTGACTTTCGGCGACTTCCGATTTTACCGGACTCGGCCACGAATTTCGATGTACCTGTACCCTGTACATTTTTACTTTTTTGGATTCCTATGAAAATCCTGCGTATAACAGTACCCCATATATTAATTTTGACAGCTTCATGGAATGTTTTTGAGATCAGATCATCTGCTTTTACGTTATAAAAAATTATTACGTATAAGATTGATAAAAGGTGGAAAGCGAATAGAGGACCTCAAAGCATTTCTAGCAGTGCAAAATGGTTAGGTTTTGTACGCTGGTTACATGTAAATTGTTTGTTCTTTGCAGTGAAATTTATTACTATACTGACACCATAGTACCGCCTAATTTCATTATGCATTTTTCTATATAAAAAAAGATATTTTATTTCATATTCTAAATATCACAAAAATGACTTAATAAAAGGTGAAAAACAGATTTTACAGGTATATAAATAAATGAAGGTTGGTCACACCGTTACAGAATATTACCCTTGAAGTGTACGCAGGACCACTGCGGTGAAGAAACAAAGTAGAGGGCCCAAAATTGAAAGGTCGTAAATTATTTTTGAAAAGATAATTTACATTATTTGAGGGTGTCGATGTTTGTTTAATTAAACTGATTGATGAAGATGTAAAGATAGAATTATTGCCCATGAAAAATAAAGATGTGAATTGATGATGGCTTTGTTTTAGAATATTAAAAACGTATTTACCCTTTTAAATTTGATGACTATGGGCATTTTTGTATGGAGAGACAAAAGCATTGTTGTTGTTATAGTTCTACAATTAGGTGAAGGAGAAGAATACAATACAATTTATTAAACCAAAATTTTTGGTTTATGGTTAATTTATCTTATAGAAATACTTTTAATATTATTAAAATTCATAAAAGTTGGTGGGATGGTTATTATTTTGAAACTCAGTTTTTAAAGCCATTTATAAACTAGCGTTTGAGTTAAAAAAGTTTATGATATTTTAATTCTATTATTGAATATTTATATCTTTAAGTTGTTTTTATGTTTTGACGTCTTATAAGAAATCATCTAAAAATGGCATAACTTTTATTAAAAACCATGATTCTATGTGTATAGCCCAGGGTTTAAATATTTTTATTATTGATTTTTCATAATAATATTATTAATTTATAAAAATAGTTCCTCGTTCAGAATGATCTTGAGAAAATTTTAATGATATTTTTAATAGAATTTGTTTTTATAGTTTTTTTTTCAGTTGAATTAATGTTTAAACTTTAATTTAATCATATCTTAAAGTAGTAAATAAATGGGTAATTATCATAATTTTAATAAGAATGGCTTTAAGCCTAAAAAAAGTATATAGCTTAATAAAAGAAATGTTTTAAAAGTTTAATACTAAATAAACTATATAAAAAAATAAAATTATTATTAAAATTTTCTCAAAATCATTCTTAACAAGTAAATGTTTTTAAAACATTATAAATATTAATATTTCGACCAATAATAAAAATATTTAAACGATGAGCTATACACATAGTAGCATAGGAGATCGAAAAATATTTAATTAAATAAAAATTAAATTTTATTTTACTTAAAGTTTCAAGTAGATCGAAATGGGTACAGTTATTGGACGAAAAAAAATTCAATAAAATATCCCTGCCACCAGGTTATCCCCCATTGCCTCGAGGCACTTGTGTATTATTTTGTTTCATTCAATGAATAGAAAATTTTGAATTAATTGTACTAGAAAAAATATTGTTATAAGCGAAATATTTAAGGGCTAAAATCACTTTTTTGCTTATATCACCTTTAATACATATAATATGATCAAAAGGCATATATTTTGTTTATTACATTTACATTACGTAACTCTTTTAGTTTTTAAGATATTTGAGTATTTATTTTAAATTCAACTCGTTGATATCTCAAAAACTAAAAGGGCTACTAAAATATATATATATATATATATATATATATATATATATATATATATATATATATATATATATATATATATATAAAATATATATATATATATATATATATATATATATATATATATATAAAAACTGACGAAGTTTTATTAGACCATCAATTATATATTTTTTTTTAAGGTAAAAAAATCAATTTGAACCCGCTAAGCTGATGCAGCAGTGCGGCTTTAAATTAACTATTGTTTATAATAATGCAAAAAAAAATGTTTCATGCGGTTCTCTTATAGGCTTGGTTTTTTGCGGTGGCCTCCCAGACTATTAACGTTGTTTCTCGAGTAGTCATATGTTTTTTTTTTAAGTCAGTTCGTCCTGTCAAGTAAACGAAAGTACTTTTGACGCCACAGATAAATCTATTTACAAATTAATATTAATTATTACGTCTCTTAACCTAATACTTTTAAATGTTTGATATTAAAAAATGTTAATGTTTTACCGAAAATTTGTAGTTGCCAAATGTTTTTTTTTATTTAAGCATACTATTATGAACCGTAGAAACTCATAAAAATAGGATAACTGACTTTTAAGTCAGCATTGAAAGCAATTTGTTGTGTATAAAATATTATTTACAAGTTATGTTAATAAGCAATTTAATTTTACAATACTAGATTCCCTGACCTTTTATCCAAAATATTTATATATTTATATTTGGCAGCTACTTTTTCAGCTGTGAATTTTTGCTCGTCTCCCAGGCAAAATAAATTTTAAAACTTTATTAAGGCCAAATTCTAACAAAAGAATTAGATGGTCTTAAATCGATGTAAACTAATTTTAAAAATGAAGTTAATGCAATCCCAATTGTAGATTAAAGTTTAAAATTTTACTTGATCAAAAATCTGATAATTTTTTAATGTGTATAAAACGAATACAGATTAGTTAGAGGGAACTAAATAAGTTAATTGCTTCCTTTATATTTTAAAAATGACAATAAGTCGTATAGATATATAAAGCAACCTCACTTTCCAGTTTTACTATTCATCTTAACATTTTAAATTCATTTTTGTGTAAATATATATTTGAAAAACTAACATTAGTCCAGGAACTAAATGTGGCTTTCATACATTTTCACAAGGTGATATAAGACATACCTTGAATCTGCAGGCCTATTTATGCAATGTCTAACTTGTTGCGTAATTCCTCCTCCGCATGATCTGGAACACGGACTCCATGGACTCCAAATCGACCATTCTCCAATTAGTTTCGGTTTCTTTTCTATTTGGTTTTGATAGAGATCATGGACCTGCAATAAATTAATTTTTATTTAAAAAATACCCTATAATTTTATATAAACGTTTATAACCGAGAATTTTTCTATTTTTTTTTGGCTCTTTTTAATTTTAATAATAAAATATTCTTAAATTAAACCACCGGTCAATCCGATGCATAATTACTTATCGATATAAAATAGCTAGTTTTACTTAATGTAACTATTTAAATTTTTAAATAAAGACAACAATTTATTAATGTTTGTGTTTTTGATCCTTAATCACGTCTTCCTAATTTTGTCTTTCCTTATTTTATAAAAATAGTCATTGATGATACAAGTGCTAAAAGTGACATTTTATTTTGTAAGAAGGGAAGTCTGGAACATGACGCCAAAGACGGAGTGTTCTATGCCTTTGAACAAAATAAAATTACTTTTAGCACGTATATAATACACTATTTTTTTCTACAAACACCATTAAATGTCCAAATCGATGATTTTTTTACCGTCGACATAATTATTATTTTTAAAATCTAATTTCATATAATTTATTAATAAAATAAGTTGCTAAGGTAAAAAAAAACGAATTTGTTGATTAGTCTTTGTTGACAAGTAACGTCAAATAATCGCGAATTCTTGTTCGATTGAAAATGATCAAGAAAATGAATTTCTCCCGGTGAAAATCGAAGAAGCTGCCAATAAAGCTACTTTTGAATTATTGCCTAGTAAGTCAAAGCAACAATACGAATTTACATACGATCGTTTCTTAAAATGGTGTTATCAGAAAAATGTTAGTGGCAAGAACGCCAGTGAAAAAGTGCTTCCTGTCCAAAATATGGAAATCGTCTACGCTCTGATCAAATTACTCCATGTTAACGGCGATGATGAACATAATCAGAACTCAGCAAATATTACAAGCTAGTTGCCTTTTTAAAGGGGAAAGGTAGCCGCAATTTTCGGTGTATTTGGAGCCTGTCGTCGGAAAAAACTGTGTAATTTGACATTAAATATCATCGAAGATTTGGGAATTTCACTAATTGTTCATATACCAGACACAACAACTAATGTACAACGAACCTTAGTGGTACCTTGTATATGAACTATTATAAAAAGTACATAGCCTTTCGTCCAGTGAATATTAGTTATTCAAAAATTTTTGTAGGATGCTTAAAGAATAAATGTGTTATATATTCTAGTTGAAATCAACACATTTGGTAAAATGCCTGCCCAAATGGCTAAATTTATAAATTTGCCTGATTCTCACCTTTTCAATGGACATTGCTTCCGACGTTCCTCAGCTAGTGCTAATCTTACTACAATTAAGAGACGGTGGATGGAAGTTCAGTACAGTAGCAGAGGATTATATACAGGGTAAGTCTGTGAAGTGAGACCCCCCGTTTATTTCTTTAAATATTGAAATTGGGAAAAAATGTTTTATGCAAAAATATTTTGATTTTTGCTGCTTTGTATTTTGCGGACAACGTTATGTATACAGGGTGTATCAAAAAGTCTGTACAAGAACAAAGTTCATTTTTTTAAATGAATCACCATATTTTTTGTTTCATTTTTGTTTTCTGCATAAAATTCTTGATATTTTTTATTCAGCATATTATATTCCTAATTTAAGTGTTTACGAGATATTCGCATTTAAATACAAAGTTAGAAGGGAAAAATCCTCTCATCTTTTAATGTTGTTTTACATTTTTATGGTTTCAATGGTTTTTTGAGAGTTGCATAATAACCATATATGCAATAGAGATTAATAAAAATGTCAAAACGACAGTTTAATTAATCTGTAAAAAAATTGTTTAAATCGTTTTTTTTTCTTGTTTAAGGTTTTACCTATTTCTACTTGTCATGTGATATCTAATTACTTATTAATTATTACTAGGGCTGTTTTGTCACTCTACAAAAACCGTTAAAACCATAGAAACGTAAAACATTAAAAAGATGAGCGGATTTTTTTATTCTAAATTTGTATTTAAATGCGAATATCTCGTAAACAACTAAATATGGGGATATAATATGCCAGATAAAAAATAACTAGAATTTTATGTAGAAAACAAAAAATATAGGGAGTCATTTAAAAAAATTAACTTTGTCTTTGTACGGGCTTTTTGATACACACTGTATACGTAACGTTGTTCGCAAAATATAGAGCAGTAAAAACCAAAATATGTTTGTATAAAACATTTTTTTCTAATTTAAATATTTAAAGCAATAAACGAAAGGTCTCACTTCACAGACTTACCCTGTAGAAGACTCGCTACAAGAGAAAAAGAAAATTGCTGATCAAATTTTGTCCAAAACTTCTGTGGATGACATTGCTTCCTGCCCGGGTACATTAGTACAAAGTAAATTGTGTAACAACCACCAATGAGATTGGCCATGGAATTTCTTATTCTAATTGTATTTTCAGTAATTGTACTTTTAATAAAATAAATAATTTATTTTACGTTTACGTATTACGTTTCTGTAATTTTTATCTGTTTTAAAAGTAAATCACTTTTAGCACAAGTGCTAAAAGTAATTACTTTTAACACCACTGTCATAAAATGACATTTTAGACACTGAGAGCATGCATTAAAAATCAAACTTTTATTGACGTTTGTAGAAAAAATATTTTAGCTCCTGGCGTGTCATAATGACCATTATTTTATAAGTCATTTTTAGTGTCAAATGACATTTTTTTGACTTAGTACTCTAAAGCGGACATTTACAAGTTACTCGAATCCGAGTTACCCTTCTCGGACTGAATCTGTGCGTTTGTTGCATCACTATGGATGGACTTCCACCATCCACCATTATGATAATTAATTAAAACAAAAGCTTTTTTTGGGGATTATCTCCAAAATAATAAAACAATAAACTCAGTATATTACTGTAATCTTTTTGGCCAGATGAATGTAAAAATTTGAAAATATTTGGTTTACAGAGAAAGAAATATTTTTTTTCAAGACAACGCACTCTTTTACACAGTGGCGTAGTCAGCCTTTCAGGGCGGGGGGGGGCCAACGTTTAAAGGGGCGCTCTATTTCTTAAAACATTTTTATTAAAAACACAAAATAAAAAACAAACAAACACTAAAAATAAATTTAAACTTTACCAAAAAAAAAAATATTTGAAATTTACAAAATGTTCTTACTCAGAAGTTTTTTTTTTAAAATCTTTAATTTTTACCGTGTCTGTTAATCTTTTTTTTTACAAATTTTACTCAGCACCTGACTTTTTTTTCTTTTTATCCATTTTTACTCTTAACAAGTTTACCCTTGCATAGACACAATAAACGACTAAATAACACCACAAAGAGGAGAATATGAGTACCAGAAATAAATAACATACGTTTGAAATCTGCCGATTTGCAATATTAAAAAATAAAGTAAACAATTCTGGAATATATCCAATATCGACACAATAAAAAGAAATGCCGCCACAAACGGACGCCGCGCTCAGCGGCTTTTTCCGCGGTGTAGTGCTTTTGAAGAGAATAACCGCTCCGCTGACACTGTGGAACAGAAAAATTATTAACAAAAAGTGTGGACAATTATTATTTTAAAATATGACTTTTAAAATTACACCACCAAGTAAAAAATGTTTAAAGCACAGCATAGTATGTTGTAAATAATACCTGTTTTATATACGGTAGGTTTGTTTGGGCCAGGGAATGCTGGTCTAAAGTGGTCAGGGGAAGCTGGATCCCTTTTCATGGCTACGCCACTGCTTTTACACAACAGAAAGCATCGCGAAGTCAGTAAATTAAAGGACGAATTGTTGCAACATCCACCTTATTCGCCACATTTATTTCTCTTTGACTTTCGGCTCACTTAAGGGGTGGAATCCATAAATTAGAAAATCACTGGAATTAGTGCATTGAAGTTCAGAGAGTTTGTATGGAATAATAGAATGCCCTTTAAACCATTTTTCTTATTAAAAAACAAAATTTATTTAACTATTTATCAAACATCGTTTTGTGCTCATTAATAATAATGTTTTATACTGCTTTGTAAAACGTCTTTAACGTTATTATTTTATCACAAAAGAGTACTGTTAATTTTTTAATAAATACATAAAATGACAAATTATTTTTCATCAAACTTTGTTAGTGAAACCTACACAATATTTAAACAGAACATAAAAAGAATATGCCGCGTAATATTATAGCAGATTATACGGTTCATGCCGAACTTGTTAAGCATAAATAATGGATCCTTTGTGCAATGAATTGTTATTGCCTAGTATCGGAATTATTTTCTATTCATCAAACATCAAACGTGAGCGACGTGCAACTTTCATTTTAATAAAAAATAGTTAGTGTCCACAAAAAGTTGTTTAAAGCTTAAAGTATATTGAAAAGAAAATTATATTTAGTGTAGGAAAGGTTAAAAACACAAAAAAAATGTATAAATCCTCATAAACATACCTTTTTGGGTAGACCATTCGGACAATAAAGTAATTCCCATTCAATTTCTGCCCAAACATTTACCAAAAATTGCACTGAAAAATTAGTTTTGGATATGTTATGGATTTCTTTCGTCCACACATAACTATTAACAAAATTTTAAATATCGTCCTAGAAAAATGTATTTCATTTGTAAATATAATTTTTGTTTCAAACAGCAGAATTTCTATATTGCTTTAAAGGTACCACTGACAGAAGTTTTAGTGGAAAATCTCTGGGCAGTAATACCTGTTGTCCCAAAATAGGATACGAATATTTCCAAAATTTACTAAATAATTTAATGACATTTATTTAGGGTCCTAGCAATCCTTTTGGAATATGCCTTAAGATATTCATCCAGTTGCTAAAACACCCTTGTAGTCTGACAGTTCAATATCTAGATTTCCATTTATCTTTATGGAAACAGCTAGTTTCACTAAGAAAGCAAAAATTTAAAAAATATCGGTTCTTTAGTAAGGCACGATTCGAATAATTCGCCATATGTTCTGAGAGGTTTAAATAAAAACATTAAATATGTAAAATAAATTCAATGAAACATCAAAGAATTATTTTCTTGAAACATATTTAAACACCAACTACTTACTTAATTTTACATACTATGTTACAAACATGTTCTAAGAAAGTTAAACTTATTTCTCCAAATTTTATTCATCAATGTTGCTAAATATAGCAAATTTTGTTTATTTCCTGTTTGTTAATCGTGTATGGTATGTACATCTGATGAAAAAATACAAGACTGTTTTCATCCAAATTTATTTAAGCTAATAGAAAGAAATATGTTTACCTGAAAGAATGGTAATAACGTACTGATTTTTTTCTAAAAAATGTTTGAGATTGTGTTCGCAGGGCCTTCACCTAAATACCGAATATATCGTACCAAATTATTTAAAACAAAATGCTCTTTTAGGATATCCGAACTACCCTCATCCCATAAAAAAAAGACTTATGACCATAAATAGGATCTTGCAAACTTTTACTCCGTTTGGAGAAGCCGAAAACACAAACGACACTCAAATTAATTTTTCCATAAAAATAATCGTTTTACCTTATGGCACTAGATTGAAATTTTAAAAAATAAATATTGTTTAACCAAAGTGTCAAATATGCCGATGGTGCCATTTAACATTTAACAGTACTAGTCATTTCTAGTCAAACCGAAAGTGATACAAAACAAATGAATAGGTTAAACCATACATATTTATGTCAGAAACCTACATAAAAATATTTTTTTATAATCACTTAAGCAGTAAAAACAATTTGTGATAGCCCTCCAAACACTTGCCTATCTCTGATATACTTATACATACTAGATTAAAAAAAAACTAGATAAAAGGTAGCATTTTACAATATGCCCAAATTTTTATATAATAAATATAAAATTTGCCTTTTATAATATTTTAAAATAAGAACTGTTAAGGGCGAGTTGTGATCCCTATTAGAAGTTTATTAATTAATAGTCAATCGACTTGATTTATGCACATTTAAATCTTACTCTAATTTGTCTGTGATATTTAAACACCTTAATCCTAAAAGCATTTATTCGAAATTTAATTGCTTACCACTCACTACCTATATTTTTGAAGTTTACCTGTTTGCACTGTTGAAATTTAGATTTAAAAACTTTTTGAACGTGGCAATCTGAAATTTGATTTGGCACTTATTTATACAATAAGTTTTTCAGACATATTTATTTCTTTAGTTATTTATTTGAGGACCATAATACCACCGTAAATATTATTTAAAATAATATAGAAGTATTTGCTTATATTTAGACCTTACCATGCAAACTCGATGAAAGGGAATAAATTCATGAGTATCCCGGATGCAGGCATATGGTCTGTGGTAGTTGACAAATAATGTATTATTTAAGTACAAGTATAGCATACCATCGGCTAATAATGAAAGAATTTAGAAACCATCGACTGACCTGTGTTGTAAATACATGTTCTGCGAGATGGATTTTCCTTACTGTAAATAAAGCATTGCAAGTGTTTCCATTTATGACCATGGCTCGTGTTTAGACAAAGACAGTTACTGCTTGAATTCGGTTGTGCCATGTTAAAGTAAATGATTACACACGTAGCGCCGACCAACGAAAATTTGTTCGTACGAATTCGTACTATTTCATACGGTTTCATCCTACCTAAACAAAAGTTCATGTTTATTATGCGAGTGGTTATATTGGCGATCCGTTCGTACGAATTGATATAAATTTGTAGGAAGTTTTTATACGACCAAAATAATTTGATTTTCTTCCGGTGTTTGTACGAACGAATTTATTTGACGGTGGTGGTGGTGGTAAAAAATTGAATGTTTTAATCCAAGTAAATAGTATCATAATAGAGATTTGATAAAAAAATATTTATCAACCCAACAACTTTGGCTATTTTTCAGTAATATAAGTTTTAATAAAGGGGATGTTTCGAAAAAATATAACTCATATATCAGATTCATTGCCCAATATATGGGTGTTGAGAACTAAACTACCTTACAGAATCGCACAGAATGTCCCGCATCCAGTGTAAATAGTTTGGTAGTAAACAGTCATATATGAATGAAATAGTACAAATTCGTACGAACAAATTTTCGTACGAATTCTTATTCAGTGTAACCGCCGCCTTTAGGCATGCAAAAAATAGTCACCTTAGACTAATTTATACTTAATATACTATCAAAACCAAAAAATTAATGAAAAAAATATGGCGCAAAATTATCGGAATACGTATACCTAGGTCTGTCCGTCAGCTTAAGTTAAAGTTTCCTAAAGATTATTATTTATAGCGTATAATATATTAATTATATGGTATGCTGAGTATAATTGTCCAAAGATGGTCATTGTCGCACTTTATGGGACTATTTTCCATTTGCTAAACGCCGGTCATTCTGTAAAATTTATCCATAAATGATCAGCGCATAGTTCATATTCACTATTTTCTACACCGTCTCCGTCAGCCCACGATCTATTTAGCAGTAATAAAATAAGGTTTTTTTCTTAATATTGCTACTATTATTTGAGTATTCTAATAATTCAATTGTATTTTTTAATTTGTTCTAATCCTTTCAATGTTTATATTATGGAAAAAAAAATCCTGTATTTTTTTATATTTTACATTGCAAATAATTTATTATTTAACTTTACAGAATTTTAAAGAATTAACTTCTTTGAAGAACAAGTTAAATTTAACTCAAAATTTATATTTTGATACCTTAAAAATCATTGCATATTAACAGCAGACTCATTAAGCAAACATTCGTCGAGAACCAACAAACAGATATTAATTGAAAGTGGAAGTAAAAAAATTACCTCCGCGCAAAATGCTCGTTATATTCACAATTTATATGGAAAACCAATAATTAACGATGGTTAACGATAAATCTAAAACAAGTAAGGAAGATCAATGCATCTTAAATATATTACATATGAATAATTTTAGGTGGGGACGCCCATAAAGCTGTATGTAACCGGAGTGAAATTAAATTCGATTTAATAATGTTACCATATGGTCTGATAAAATACTTAAAACTTTTATCTTTTTGGACAAAATAAAATGAAGGGGGTGTCCACTTATAATTATTACCCTGTATACAACCTAAAACTTTACTGTGGTCAAAGGTACACCTCCAATAGAAGGTCATGGTATGACAACGTTTTAACTCTCGGAAATAAAAAAAAACTAACCTCGCAATTTAGTAGTGCGGTAAAAGTGTAGTTTTGAACTCTGAAGTAATTCCTAAACCTTGGTTTTAGAATCACATTGGTGACGTTGACCAAGAAGCGGTCGAGAATATAAATTAGTGAGGCTGATGGTTCTGATAGCAACCGGTTATATCTGGATTTTCGGTGTGCATTTGAACAAGTCGGAGGCTTTGATACGGTTTAGAGCCGGACAATATCAGAATCTCTACCGAATGTGGGAAGCCCCGTTTTCTTAACTGAACCCAGGTTTAGGCTGTAGAACAATGCGGAAGGGTTGCTCTGCCTATTGATAAGCTTTGAAACGGAGTGTACCGAGTTGGCGGTTGCCTATCATCAAAGCCATACCGGGAGTAAACTTAGTAGCCCCATTTAAGTTTGCAAGCAATCACCAAAATTTGCAGTACATGAATAATTATGCGCCAGTAGTAATGAGCAAAGCAAGACCAAGACCGGGCTAGTCATGGTCTTGGTATTGGTCTTGATCTTGGTCTTGCTGCAAGAGTCTTGATGGTCTTGCTTTTTTTAGTAATAATTTAAACTAAGAAATCTTAAATGAAATATATTTTTTGTTTTAAAATTTTATAATATACCAATTTTAACTTTACATTTGAATTATTTAATTAAAAAGCATATTTAAAATGTAGGGGTTTATTTAATTATAGGGCTCCATTTTAAGTTGAATTGAGACACAACATGCTGTTATTCATTTAGTAGCATATAGAAACATTTTAGAGATAAGAATTATTTAATATTTCTTTAAAGAAGCATATAAAATAAGAGCAAATACAAAACTGTGTACTGTGTGAGCAGAACAAAATAGAAACTTTTAATTTCAACTAGATGTAAAAGTTATTCAAAAAACTTTTTAGTTTATATGAACTTTTTATCTTTAAGTTCATGATAGTGAAAAACTGAACATACAAAAATTATATAAGAAAGGGTCGTAAAATGTGGAATTATTTTCTATTTCAGAATTTTCCGAAGAAATTACTGCCACTCAGGAAAACTCCCTTATTTTTTGCTTTTAACACAAAATAAAAAAAAATATGGTAAAAAATCTATAACAAAAAATCGCCACTCTGTTTATTATGCTGGAAATTGTTGAACTGTTATATAGGAACAATATCGACGTAGATGGTTTTTAAATATCATTTTCGGTTTTGACGTGATCATTATTCTTTTGGCAACTTTTTGTCTAAACCAGAAGTAATATTTAAAATATATTTATATTAAAAGTATTCCTATATGACATATTTTTCATTAATATATTACTCTTACATTTATATCTTAATTTTAAGAAGCATTCTAATAGTGCCACCTCTTACAGTGTGGAACAAAAATAATGCATTTCTGGATTTTGGAAATTCTTGATCCACCCTGTAAGTGGCATCACAACATATATAGCTGATTTAAAAAAACATAAGGAATATGAAAGTAATTTTAGCATCTATAACTTCTGTCCCCCTAGTTTTTCTCTGTCGTGAACGGTTTCGGGGATATCGAGCTTTGTCGAACCATTGAATCACCATCTCATTATTTTTGAGACATGTTGTTGAATTTACTTGTTATCGTTGTTAAAAACCTGTATAAAAAAATAAAGTAATTGAATTAGTTTTTATTTTATTAAAGAAACCTGTGACTCATTAAATAATTGCCTTTTTTGGCAGTTCTCGACACATTTTTTGTCATGTTTGTATGACATATCTCTGTATATTGAAATATAAAAATTAAATATTGTAATATTAAACAAAAGTCGCAGAAGTACAAGAGTCTTGCAGGTCGGTTTTGGTCTTGGTGTTGCTGCAAGACATAACTAGGTGCTCAATATATATATATATATATATATATATATATATATATATATATATATATATATATATATATATATATATATATATATATATATATATATATATATATATTCTGACAGATGCCGCGTTGTCTATCACTAAAATAGCCCAGAATTTAAACACCTTTTACAAAAATGTATGTTACTATAGGTCTGTTTGTTATTCAAAAATAGTGTACATCATTGTAAAAAAGTGTAAAATAGTGTAAAATATGATTAAATAACAAACAGACTCCATATATGTTTAGCTCACACGTTGATCTTTATTGCTTACGAAGTAAGACAGCAAATTTTACAGGTCAATTGGTTAATTAGAAAAATAAAAAAAGATGTTAAAGCTCTTTTCAAAGTACAATAAGCGTCTACCCAATATGTTCTTGCCTTCCAAGCCGTTTTTATCTAAATTGAAAACTGCAATAAAAGATGCAATTTTGTACACCCAACATTTTGATGCAGTAAAATTATTAGTTTCCAAACTTATTTATTAATGGTGTTCAGCTCTACAAGAGGAAAACTCCCTTATTTTTTGCTTTTAACCCAAAATAAAAAAAAAATATGGTAAAAAATCCATAACAAAAAATCGCCACTCTGTTTATTATGCTGGAAATTGTTGAACTGTTATATAGGAACAATATCGACGTAGATGGTTTTTAAATATAATTTTCGGTTTTGACAAAAATGACGTCAT